>JARJDV010007944.1:0-28941 GCA_030264675.1 Anaulacaspis nigra | reverse complement strand
GCTGAGCCTTCGGTTGAATTACGATGGGACATTTGACATTTCATTAACGTAATTGCAACTCGACCACTTTCTCGTACTTCAAAGGTCACCGTCGCCACTTTGCTAGTTAGAGAGTAAAACGGAATAATTTATTCAGTACTGATGCTACATTTTATTCACACTGTTGTCCATCGATACTTTAGAATTGATATGCAATTACGCAAAGTATTCGTGGTTTTTTCATCGCAGTTGGAGAACTAATGAATTTAATTTTTAATCAGTATAATTATGCTTGTGTTGTTTTTGGGCGTTTCACATCAGATAATTATCAGCCGCTTTTTCGGTTGGGAAAACAAGGAGTGCCATTCACACGGGGAAAACGTAAGAAGGTTGGTAATAATTTATCACCGTCTGGGCAGCAATAAAAATTGAATTATCATATTATTATTATCATCACGTGGCAGCCGAAAAGATGACGAGCATTTACGTTGGTTGGTTGGAAAGAGGACAAACATTATATGTTTTGACAGCTAGTAATGGTGCAGGATAACGACACTTGAAAATGTCACAAATATTTGATATCGCCATCAAATATCTTACAGGATATGAAAATAAAAAGGACATCTGTCCAACAAGTGTGAATTCGTTCATTTTCTTGTTTTTCTGACGTGACATTTTGTTTTCTCTTTGTACGAATGAGACTAATCAATAGTTTTTTACATTACCGGATGGGGAAAACAGGAAATTGATATGTAACGTGTATATGTGTATTTTTATTTTATATCTAGCACATCAAGTTTTATTGCTCTTTTGTGTGCGCGTCCATCTAAAATGGTGTCGTATTATTGAAATGGAAAAATCTATTCTTCCAGTGAAAAACCCAATAAAAATCCTTCCGACAAATGTTGTTTGAAATAGTGAGTGAGTACTTGGTAAAAGAAATTGGAAAATTGATGCATTAATCATCCACGAGTCGTCAATTAAATGTCATCTATTTCGCTGAAGTGCTTTAAATTCGAGGAAATTACTGAAAACTTGTAAATATTCCCATGCGATACAACACGTCAATACTGTTTGTTGTTTATTTTCATTATTTTGTAATTGCGTGTTAACATTTCACATTCAGTTGAATTGGAAAAACTCTTTATATTTAGCGCAAATGCTGACTTAACAAACAATGATTTTCAGAAGTTATTATTAGGAAGTCACACATGACTAATTCGGTAAGATAATTACTGTTGTACTTGAGTATTTTGTGCGTGAATTTGAAGCAAAAAGATGAAAACCAGACTGCTGTTTACTTATTTGTAAAACTCTTTTGTTTTGCTTGCATAGTTTATTCGTCCTTCTCGTTGTCATTGAGTACCAGTTACTGGCTGGTTTTCAGCACACGTGAAAATTCTGCGCGAACACACAGTGGCAAATTTGCAAACACACCAGCGTGTACATGTACTTTGAGAAAGGGGGTAAGTAAGTAAACACCCCTTCTTTAAATATGAATTGCGTGTTCAATACGGTTTGCGCTTTCGTGATATCGATAACGGCATGGTTTGTCAACATTAGCTCCGTCTGCGAACAATTAAAAGTAGAGAGTGCTAACCTTCAATCCCATCGTCATCCTTGCTAGCCGCGTCGTTATCGGGATTATCGTGCGCGTTATCATCGCCATCGGCGCCTGGCGGTTGCTCACTGTTCTCCGGCGGCTGTGCCGGTGGCGGTGATTCACTTTGTGCTTGCTCTTCGTGCGTTTCATTGTTTGGTGCCTCGTCACTTTCTGGTGCCGCCGGTTCGGGAGTCTTATTCTCACTTGCTTCGACAGGTGCGTCAGCTGCATCTTGCGCTTTTACCTCGTTGCTCGTATTGCAGCCCATACTGAGCGCGCACACTTTGCTCAAACGACTAATTAAACTTGATTGCGCGCATCACACGGGCATATTTCCTCGAGTGAGCAACTTACAAGGGGGTGGCAGTAATCCGTGCTCGGCTATGTTTGCCGATGACTGTGCGACTGTTGATCCATCGCGCGTCGTGGAAAACTTTCGTGCAAGAGAGGCGGTGGATGAGCTTGCGCGCTTTGCGTTTATTCTATTCCGCCTCTGCCGCCGCTGTTCAGCGTGATCAGCGTGTATGTTGTGTATGCGCTTTACGAGTATAGGGTGACTTTTTTCCGTTTGCGTGAATTCCGATTACAACGCGTTGGCCGCATTGTTCTGTCAGGGCGCTCGTTTGCATATTTAATATTTCGCTGCGTTCGTGTTCTATAGATAAATATCCGAGTATTCACGCGAGTTTAAATACGTGTAATATACCAGTTGTCTATAATGCTGAAAGATGAGACTTTAATAATCAAATAATAAACCCAAAATGCACAGGAAAACGTCGATCAGTGCTTGCATAATTTCAACCCTTACTTAATGTACGAACTGAACATTAGCCAGATGTTGGTTTATCGATTTGTTTATGCCGATGTAAGTTTCATAAACTATTGAGGAATAACATCATTGACAGGCATGTTTCGTAATGATTCTTGTAACAACAAAGTCGCCAGAATAAATGGAAAATGAATCATACTTGTTTTGCTGTGATGTTCTGAAGATCCCACCCCTTTTGAATCCTGCATTTCTTTAGTTTTATGAATGGTCCGAAAATTTGAGTTCCCTTTGGTTTATTGATGTTTTTCGGACTGGATCACTTAACATCAAAGAACATTGATTCAAACTTGTAGCGCTAACAAGCAGGTAGTTTTGGCATGCTGGAACTACAAGCAATTTGTCACAATCAGTCGCAACTTTCTTCATTCCAATTTCAAATAAACAACAGAGTCGGTTAAGACGATTTCAACCAGCGCCATCTGCCGTAAAATCTACCGAGTGAGTGCAGTAATCTACTAAACGGGTTTGACATATTGCCTGGTGATTGTGATTTGTCAACGGGTTAGATGTTGATTCCTTCAGTGTGTCGATGGGCGAACGTGTTGCGTGTAAATATTATTAATTATAAACATGAAGTAGCTGAAAGTCGATTTCAACGAAGCAGTGATCAATTGAGCTAAGTTGTGTACCCTATAGTTCTCTATGTGTAAGCGTATAATCTATATATTTATTGTAAACACGTCACGACCACCAACCCAACCAGCAAGATGTTCTTTCATGAACATATGAGCTCTTACTAAACAGTACACATTAATTTAGTGTGTGCTTGCATTGTGTTTGCGCAATTTAACTTTCGTACAATGCACGCGAATCTAAAAACCAAGGAAATGTTTATTATACGTGCATTGGAGAAAATCCTTAACGATAAGGAGATCAAGAGGTCTAATCATTCTCAGCTGAAGAAGGCATGTGAGACTGCCTTGGAAGAGATCAAGAAGGAGCTTGCCAATGGCTCTCAGGAAAATGTTAATATATCTCATGCATTGCCAGTGCCCAAGAGTGGTGATGCCAATGCCCTAACTACAGAGAAGTATTTCCTGCCCTTTGAACTAGCATGTCAAAGCAGGTCTACAAGAATTGTGGTGACAGCATTAGATTGCCTTCAAAAGCTGATTGCTTATGGTCATTTGACTGCAAATGTACCTGACTCCACAACACCTGGGAAGTTATTGATTGATAGAATTGTTGAAACAATTTGTGCTTGTTTCTCAGGACCTCAGACAGATGAAGGTATGTTTATTTTTGCATTGTCACTGTAACAGGGTATCACATTGTGGGTAATAACTGGTATACTGATAGCGCATGATTTGTAGGTGTTCAATTACAGATAATAAAGGCACTTTTAACAGTTGTTACTAGTCAACATGTGGAGGTGCATGAAGGTACTGTGCTTACTGCAGTACGTACATGTTACAATATATTCTTGGCCAGCAAAAATTTGATCAATCAAACAACGGCACGTGCTACTCTAACGCAAATGCTGAACGTGATTTTTATGCGAATGGAAAATCAGGCGTTTGATAACGACGTGCAATTAGAAAATCAATTGAATAAATCTATTAGCGGTGCTAGTAATCCAGAGAGAGAACAAACAGATGAGGAAGTTGATGATAACAATCCACAATTGGGTGACTTTGCTCAACAGATTGTTGATTCAATTGTTGAAAGCGCAATAGCTGTTGTCGAATCAAAAGAAAGCGATGGCGTTTCAATACAGCGGTAATGTATTATTTTTCCGGTTGAAATTTGCACTATTATTAATATAATTTGCAGAGTGCCATCACAGGAAAGCGTTGACACGCATAGTGAATCTGACTCAGCAATGACTGCAAAATTTAGTCATATTTTACAGAAAGATGCGTTTCTTGTATTCCGAGCATTGTGTAAATTATCGATGAAACCTCTACCTGAGGGCACACCTGATCCAAAATCGCATGAGTTGCGTTCGAAAATACTCTCCCTACAATTGTTGTTATCGATACTGCAAAATGCGGGACCTGTATTTCGTTCGAACGAAATGTTTATTACTGCGATCAAACAATATCTATGTGTGGCATTATCCAAAAACGGTGTCAGTTCAATTCCCGAAGTATTCGAATTATCGTTGTCTATATTTCTGGCACTTCTTTCCAACTTCAAAATGCACTTGAAAATGCAAATCGAGGTTTTCTTCAAGGAAATTTTCCTTAATATTCTTGAAACGTCGTCATCGTCATTCGAGCATAAATGGATGGTGATTCAAGCCTTGACCAGGATATGCAGTGATGCCCAGAGTATCGTGGATATTTATGTAAATTATGATTGCGACTTGTCATGCGCTAACCTATTCGAACGTCTCGTAAACGACTTAAGTAAAATTGCTCAGGGTAGACATGCTTTAGAACTGGGAGCTTCGCCAAACCAGGAAAAATCAATGAGAATACGAGGGTTGGAATGTTTAGTTTCAATTCTTAAATGCATGGTGGAATGGAGCAAAGATTTATATGTTAATCCAAATCTCCAATCCACTGTTGGTGAGCCAGTTATTGTCCCAAGTGCTAAAGATACAGATAACAGTAGTCTAAAATCACATGGTGGCTCTAGCACGAGTTTACATTCAAGTGGAGCATCCAGCGGAGGCAATAAGGAAGTCCTGGATTCTCCGGAACAGTTGGAGGTGCTTAAACATCAGAAGGAAGTTTGGGAAACTGGCATCGATTTATTTAATCGCAAACCTCGACGTGGCATACAGTTTTTACAAGAACAGACATTGCTGGGCGCATCGCATTTGGAAGTGGCTAAATTTTTGCAATCCGAAGATCGTTTGGATAAGACTTTCATTGGCGATTTCTTGGGTGATAATGATGACTTTTGTAAGGAAGTGATGTACGCATACGTAGATTGTATGAATTTCGCCAATATGGATATAGTTGCTGCATTGCGATTCTTCCTAGAAGGTTTCCGTTTGCCCGGTGAAGCACAGAAAATCGACAGGTATAATAACCGACATTTTTATATTATGGCTATTATTTATTGGATAATTGTTTACTTTAGCAGTTGCGATTGCATGTTATGAGAAGTTTACGCATGATGTGTATTTATTGTTAACTTGTAATGTGTTTTTAGATTAATGGAAAAATTTGCGAGTCGATATTGTGAATGCAATCCAAACAATGGCCTATTTGCGAGCGCGGACGTAGCTTACGTACTCGGTTTCTCCATAATAATGTTGACTACAGATTTACATTCGCCTCAAGTTAAAAATAAAATGACCAAGGAGCAATACATTAAATTAAATCGTGGTAATACTGATAGCAAAGACGTACCGGAAGAGTATTTATCCCAAATCTATGACGAAATTGCGGGGCACGAAATCAAAATGAAGAATACAGTCAGTAAACCTGGAAAGCAACCAATCAACAGTGAAAAACGTCGTAAGATTTTGTTTAATATGGAAATGGAGATGATTTCTTCAGCGGCTAAGAATTTGATGGAGTCAGTCTCTCACGTCCAGGCTCCGTTTACGACCGCAAAGCACTTGGAACATGTACGACCAATGTTTAAAATGGCTTGGACTCCGTTTTTGGCTGCGTTCAGTGTTGGCCTACAGGATTGTGATGATCCAGAAGTTGCTACTTTGTGTTTGGATGGTATTCGGTGTGCAATCAGAATTGCATGTATTTTCCATATGACACTAGAACGAGATGCTTATGTTCAAGCACTAGCACGTTTTACATTATTAACAGCTAATTCACCAATTATGGACATGAAAGCGAAAAATATTGATACAATAAAAACTCTTATAATGGTCGCTCACACAGATGGGAATTATCTTGGAAGCAGCTGGCTCGATATTCTGAAATGTATTTCGCAGTTAGAATTGGCGCAGTTGATTGGTACGGGGGTGCGACCACAATTTCTGGCAGGGCCTGGTCATAAACCGCCTGATCCTACAACTAAGGAACACATCGGACAAACAAGTTCTCAGAGCGTCGTTGTCGCGGTTGATAGAATTTTCACTGGGTCCACGCGGCTGGATGGTGAAGCCATCGTTGATTTCGTTAAAGCATTATGCCAAGTTTCTCTTGATGAATTAGCATATGCTGCTCATCCGAGAATGTTTTCTCTGCAGAAACTTGTAGAAATTTCCTATTATAATATGGGACGCATTAGGCTTCAATGGTCAAAGATATGGCAAGTCCTTGGTGAACATTTCAACACTGTAGGCTGTAATACGAATGAAGAAATATGTTTCTTCGCGGTTGATAGTCTTCGTCAGTTATCTATGAAATTTATTGAAAAGGGCGAATTCGCTAACTTCAATTTCCAAAAGGACTTTCTACGTCCGTTTGAACACATTATGAAGAAGAATGTTTCATCAACTATTAGGGATATGGTTGTACGGTGCATCGCGCAAATGGTGAATTCCCAAGCCAATAATATACGTTCAGGATGGAAGAACATCTTTTCAGTATTTCATTTGGCTGCTTCAGACCAAGAGGAAGGTATTGTCGATTTAGCGTTCCAAACAACTGGAAAGATCATCAGCGAAATATACGAAAAGCAATTTCCGGTGATGATAGACTCGTTTCAAGATGCGGTTAAATGTCTGTCGGAATTTGCGTGTAATGCGCGCTTCCCCGATACCAGCATGGAAGCGATTCGTTTGGTTCGTACATGCGCGCTGAATGTTTACGCCTCTCCACATTTATTTGCTGATCACGGGGGCATGGAAAATGATATGGCCGTTGCGGAAGAAGATCGTGTTTGGGTACGAGGATGGTTTCCCTTGCTATTTTCGCTTTCATGCGTCGTCAACCGTTGCAAATTAGATGTGCGTACCAGAGCATTGACTGTTTTGTTTGAAATTGTAAAAACATATGGAGACTCATTTCAATCGCACTGGTGGCGAGACCTGTTTAAAGTATTGTTTAGGATCTTTGATAATATGAAGCTACCAGAGCAACATACGGAAAAAGCAGAATGGATGACGACAACTTGCAATCACGCTTTATATGCAATTGTTGATGTGTTTACGCAGTACTTTGATATGTTGGGACCCCTTCTATTAGAAGAATTATATTCACAATTGCATTGGTGTGTACAACAGGACAACGAACAGCTAGCAAAGTCCGGAACGAACTGTTTGGAGAACTTAGTAAATTCAAACGGACAAAAGTTCAACGAGGACACATGGGAGAAAACGTGCCAATGCATGTTGGATATATTCAACTCAACAATTCCGTCAGCATTGCTTACTTGGAAACCCGAGTCATTGCAAACAACGGCTATTATCGAGAACGGCGATATTGCTGCACGTGGCATATTGAAAAGGAGTTCTACTAGCATGGACAATCGGAGTCCTGAGAGTGCGCTATTCAACAGTCTAGCGATAAAGACAGCTGTGCAGTTGGAACTTATTCAAACCATCGACAACATAGTCTTTTATCCTGCAACTTCACGCAAAGAGGATGCTGAAACCCTGGCACTGGCTGCAGCTGATATGACTGGAAATGGGGGGCTTACTGAGTGTCAACGTGAGGAGCAAGGCATGTATAGCGTACTGAGTTCACCGCACTTGTTGAAACTTGCTGATTGTTTACTACAATCGCACAGGTTGGTCCGCGAGCTCTAGGTATAGAATTTTATTACTTATATGTAATCGATTTGTGTAGGTTTGCAAAGTCATTCAATATGCACCACGAGCAACGTAATTTGTTGTGGAAGGCCGGTTACAAGGGGTCAGTCAAACCTAATTTGCTCAAACAGGAAACGCAGAGTTTGGCATGCTTGTTGCGCATTCTCTTTAAGATGTATTGCGACGAGAGTAGACGTGATCATTGGCATGTGACGCAAATGCAATTGGTGGCCGTATGCCAGGAAGCATTGGAATATTTTCTCAAGCTCCAAAGCGAAACACATAGAGATTCATGGACTTCCCTCTTGCTGCTTGTTTTAACCAGACTCCTCAAAATGCCCGACGATCGAGTAAGTTTTGTTTTATGGACAATTAGATGTGGTTTTTACTATTTTGTTCTTCAATGCTGTTTCGTTTTCAGTTTGCAATTCACGTATCGAATTACTACAATCTCCTCTGCGAAATTGTTTGCTTCGATTTAAAAGCAGAACTTCGATCGATCCTCCGACGGGTTTTCTTACGAATTGGACCCGTTTTTAAAATCACCCCGGCCGTAACAACGACTAACGAAAGAACAAGCGTCGGTGCCACTTAATTGATACGAGTGCCGTCCAAACAATGTGAACTTG
Organism: Anaulacaspis nigra; assembly: GCA_030264675.1. Classification (NCBI taxonomy): domain Eukaryota; kingdom Metazoa; phylum Arthropoda; class Insecta; order Coleoptera; family Staphylinidae; genus Anaulacaspis; species Anaulacaspis nigra. The sequence continues at coordinate 20,284 of JARJDV010007944.1, read as the reverse complement.
TGTCAAGACTATCCAGTAGGGTAAATCACTGCTAAATGATATGAAACATGAAACAATCGTGGTCTACGTGCGAATCGGAAGTTTGCACCACGAATTGAGAGCGAATTTTATTTAAATTATTCACTATTTAGCACATCGCAAAACTAACTTACCATGTGAACATATCTAGGCTGAAGTACTAATTATAAATTAAATTATTTTAGCATTCCCGTTGTATTGTAATCTATTATTCAGTAGCACTTGACAAATATGCGCTAAATCGTAGGTCGAAAATGTATTTACCGTGATTATTCTATTGTGAGGTATAACAACAACTAGAGGAATTATTTATTATTTGTTTTGTACGTGCCTTCAATTAAATGAAAACAAAGCAAAAATTGTAACACAAAACTGTTAAAATATTGTTAATGCTGGTCGTCAGTGATGGTCCAGAGATATATTAATTAAAAGGATAATTGGAAATGAAACCAAACACAACCAACTCATCTTGATATGATGCTAGCTCCTGGCAGGATGATATATATTCACAATTGAAATTACAGATGCAGGATACGTATTTTTAGATGAAATCAAATGTACTGTTGATAATGCAATCAATGCGGTTCATAATTAATTAATTAATATACGTGTACATACTATGATATAATATAAAATGTACTAATTAGGTGGTAGAGAAATGGAGAGTATTTTTATTATTTTCATTCGACTCGTAAACGTTGGTAGTGTAAAGTTCACAACTTTGTTTCTATATATGCCATAATAATTCGTTATAAACTGCTTAATTACAGAGACGTAACTACTAGCTATACTATTACATTTGCGCTTTACTACCGATTATAGCAACATTACGTGCTCTAAATTACTAACTGTTCTGTAGAGAATGAAATAAACTACAAAGATCTATTTATCTCTTGCCGAAGTTTGTGAAATTTACAATGGCGCATTGCGCTTTGCTTGAGTGGACATCGGGCAAGTTTTCGTTGCGGGCTTTCAGTGTGTGTGTGTGCTGCGAAGGCAGGGACTGGAACTTCTTTGCCGCCTCTTCCTTTCGTAAAATTGCTCAACGCTTCGTGCGCGCCCTATCATCGATTCGCCAACAGCAGCCCTGCCTGCCGCACATACATACAGGGTGGACAGGCGCGCGTTGAAGAATATCATCCAGGCGAGAGCATCCAGCCGCACGCAAGAATCGTGTTTTGCCACCGCCAGCAGATTTGCACGGCGCCGGCAACAACACCCTTACACATGCGTTGCCGCCGACAGGCCGCACCAACGCAGGCAAACGTTCAGCGACGAAGAAAGCCGCCGCACGTTCGCACATTCAATCGTCGATAAGTTGACGGCGCGAAGAGAAAATGGGATGTGTGCAGTGCGTTCCCTTTCGCGTCCACGGGTGACGATGAACAATCTGCATACGTAAATAAGAATTCTGTAAAGCAATAATCAAACCGTTATTCGTAGAAGTTAAATTTGTCGTTAGTGCGTTTAAATGTTAGCGTTACATTGACTTGTCCTGTTGTTTATAAACAAATTGTTACTGCGCGTCACGCGATGGCTCAATTCGTGACGCACATTCAGCCGACGCTCGTGGAGGCGTCTCACCACCACACGCCAGGCCATCCAGGCCACCATGGTCATCATAACAAAGAGCACCACCATCTCCACAAGGGCGAAAAAGATCATCCGGAGCACAAGGAGCATGCCGCACACCACGGTGGCCATGGACACAGCGGACATGGACGCGACTTCCCCGTGCTACCCTCGCATCATTCTCTACACTTCGCAGAACATCATGAGGCTGGCAAGCAACACGATGGCCAACAAAATGGGCACAGTGCCCATTCACCCGGGCATAAGCGACCAAGCCAGGATAAGGGACGCGGTCACTATATGGATTCGCATGGCATCTCGCACGAGTACCAGATGCATTTCATTGATGCGCAAGGTATTCATCGTGACCAGCACGGGCATGGGATCAACGTAAGCATGTATGATGAGCCTCCGATCAGGACGAAACCGCAGCCTCCAAAATATATTGATATCCAGCCAGTCTATACGGAGAACAAGCATCACGTAAGTTTTATATACTGCCTTTTTTGCGCTCGCGACCGTAAAAATTTATCAAATCAATCAGATGGGTTTATTGGCCGTAAAGCTGGCTTCCTCCACGTATTGATATGAAGTATCCCAGACGGGCGACCGCCAGTCTGCCGCCTCCGTACATTGAGCGCACTTTTATTGAGTATCTTACATTTCTCTTGCTCTCCGAATTACCAAGGCTACTTTGCCGAAAACAGAGCAAGATGCGGTTGTTGGCAGGCAGACTGTACATTAAAACTCACTTTGGCAACGAAATACCTATGTATTGTTTCAGATTTTGCTTTTGCATGAGCATTATGTATTCATTACGAGCGGACTTAACGACTCGTTCATTATTCGGACCTGCATCGAATCGAATTTAAGTGTAGGCGAATTTCTACTACTGTGAAACATCCAATTTGAACTTTGCCATTCGGCAGGTGCACAGTCATTTGTTTCTGCTGTCTGAATAAGTAATCGTTAAATTCGTTCAGTGAGAACATTGATTTTCTGCGTTGCTTTTTACAATGGGAATCCAGCGGCCTAATTAAAATGTTTAAATGCCAACGATTTATGAAAATTCGCACTAAAAATGCAAATGACATATATAATAACAACAATAAAAAACACTCATCACATATGCAAAACTAGCCATTTGTGTGCAAATAAGCAAACGGACAAGTTTAACATTGTTTAACGTTGTTGTTTACAAAAATAGTGTTTTAAACAACACGAAGATGTCGTGTACTGTGCGTTGTTGTGGAATTTATTGATTCGACAAGGCTTTGAAATTTTGTTTCGTTAAAGTAACAAGCATTACATATTACGTCTATTAAACGATACATGTACTTATTATAAACGCTCTATTTTTAGATAATATACTTATATTTGCCAGTCTTGATAAATTTTTGAGCATATGGTGTAATTCTTGATCAATATTGCCTATAAATACGTTAGTGCGCTTATTTTACGCAAAGTAACAACTTGATCTTAAATAGAGCGGAAGGTATTCAAAGGCTATGTAAAAAATTACATACTCAAGAAAAATGGTTTTATTTATATTCATTTCGGGACTTGCAAATCTATGACGTGAGTTATTCTTGGGTAATATTCAAATATTTGCGGGTAGTTAACTTTTCGCAAGCGCCAGATGTGTTTACACGAAGAATACGCACTTGTACATTTCATGCGCTTTGAAATGTTTATTTCAATTGGTAATTAGGTATTAAGATTCTCTGAGGCTGAGCGATGGAATGCAATAACATGTTGACTAATTAATTAAGGATTTAATTAAATGTGTCCTCCTTCTTGACGGTACTGTGTCAGGTTAAATATTAGACGATCTAAATCAAGCTTGCACTGCACTAGCACTGCATTGTGCGTGGAGATGACGGCCAAAGCCCCATGCTTTAAAATTTATAACAAATGGGCATAATTTAGGAAGTCGTTTAATCCGCGACTGCAAGACACGATATTACACCATAGTGTAAAAACATTTCAGTGTAATTCACGTGTTTACGATGCGCGTTTAGACGAATTACCATCCATTACTACTTGTTAGATGCGTAAGGCGTTCACTTATGAGTACGATTAACGAGTTCACATTCTAGCTCATTCATAAAAGTAATTCATAAAGCAAAACGGAGGATCTTTTACCACACAATGCGCAATTCGCTTCGATCCAGCAAACACACCGGTCACTTTAAATACCTTCTACGCGTTCAATTTGCCTTTTTAATTGCTCTATTTTGGTAGATGGTTTATACTCGTGTCTCATATTCCCATGAATTGAATTCTGAAAAGCAATCAAACAGCGTCGATTACAGTAGCACTTCAATGAGCGAATGTGTTACATCATTTGTGTATTACGTAATGGCATTCACCAATGTTGGCGGTGCAGAAATAGCTGTAGAAACGCAGACGAAGAATGAAAAAACGCATATTGTATGCGTCTCGTTCGCACATGACCTTCTCATTCGATTTAAATATTCGCATAAAGAATCGCGTAATTGATGCGTCATTTATTTAAACAATTTTTTACATTGCCTATGTTTGTTTCATTTAATAATCTAATGATGTCACTATTGCTAATGTACGCACAATATAAAGCAATTCATCCACGTGCTCTTCATCTTGATTATCATAAAGAGCGCAACAATTTTTTTGAATTATGCTCACAATTTTTTCATAAAGCGATGAACGCACCGCAGCGCTCAATTCATTTCGTAGATTATTTATGGTTATTCCTTCTTTTCGTTTATGTTTCAGGCGCGAACTAAGTTATGTAATGGAAATGGGGTCGTTTTTCTTAAGTTTTACCTATGTTAAAACAAGCAAAACGTCGAGGATTGAGTGCAGCGGTCTTTACATGGGTAGCAGACGTTGATTCAAACGCAAAGAGGCGGTAATAAAACTTTGGCTGCAATGCGGGCGCTTGCAGGATATGCGCGAGAACAGGAGGAGGTCTTCAAGGACTAAGCCTGCAGTCGCAGATTCGACCGGCTGATGTCGCGGCTGAAGGCCGAAATTGATGTGGCAACTCGCTTGTTGGTTGGTGTGTTCTTGTTTTTGTGGGGCGCCGAGCCGGTTGGCGGTGGCGGTGGCGGCGACGGTGGTGGTGAGCCTCGTTGAAATTCGGTGCAAGTCATGACCCACCAAATCGACGCATGGAAGAAAAATCGGAGGCGCTAAAGCTGCCTGAGGAACGAATGCGAAATATTTTATGCTTTTAAGTTTGATTCACGCTATTTCATTCCATAAAACGAAAACTTTTTACTTATCCTTAAACACCAAAATGGTAATAATCTTATGAAAATCTACTGCTTGAATGACGATTCAACTTGTGGGTGGATTCACAAAGTTTTTGCGGATTTGTGTGTTAAATGGCATACAAAAAAGTTGCATAACTTTTTGCGCATACTTTTTTACGCTCGTGTTTTAATTCGAAAAACTTGATCCTTGCAAAAAATACAACAAAAAATATTTATGGTAAATGGAAGTTTAGTGCAGGTGCAATATTAAATTCTAATCATCAAATTGGAAGTTAGGAAGCAAACAAACGACGGTCATGAGTAATAATTCAACTTTCAGAGCTATAAAAGTATAAGTATGAGGAATGTCACTGGAAAAAATATAGGTTATAATAAAACGCATATTTTCATATATGTTTTGGGAAATCGCTGGAATAGATCGGTTGAATGTATTTGTGGAATCGCGCGCAAGTGTATGAACGTTGCTGGAATTGGATGCAGCGCAGCGCCGATGTGTCGAAGCACACGAAACGCACGACCGGAATGCCCGGAATTCTCCTCAGTCCTGTTTCAGGCGTCGAGCCAGAGCGAGTCAGCCGAATTGGCCACCCGCCGCTGCCGCCGCCAACTCCGAGAACGGAAACGATTTGAATCCGATAGGCACTCTATTGAATCTTCCTCATCGCTGCCGCCGCGCATCAAAAACGTATTAATTATGTCGTTGCGAACGACGCGGCGCGCCAATTTAAAGTTTTTCATCGTCACTTAGTCGATCGCTAATTAGACGCGTATAGTTTTTTAGAAAAGATATCACTAATTAATTAACACGCAATCTTCCAAGCAACGAGCCGCTGCTAGATATGAATAACATTGTGGTCAGTCCGAACGAGGTAAGCGTATCTATTAGTTTTCCACTTAAATGCGTTTCACACTTTATTTAACTAATTCGCCAAGTAATAGCTCGTAGCACGTGTAATTTTCCAAGAAATTGCTTTTACATCCTTTCTTCGTCCTCTTTTTATTCTACGACGAACAAAACGTACTAGATTGATTTTTCGTTTGAAGGAGCGCATGAATAAATAGGCTCCTTGATGTCTTGAAATTTTGGCAAATAAGGTGCACACGTATTACTCGGCTGGAACCTCAATGGAAAATCCTTTGTCCTTGGCCTGATTTTCCTCATGCACGTACCGTGCGTGTATATGATAATAAGGCAAAGCGGGCAACCAATATAGCTTGCGAGTTCAACTTCAACATCCATTTAATGCCTGCCATAAAAAAGAGATTGTAATACATTTGCGCTAATGGCATTCGTGGACGAAAGGAAAATTCGATTTGTGCATAAAATCAAGATGAAAAACGCGTTACTCGTGCCGTTAAGCAACAACACATCCATAACATTCAAAAGCGTCACAAAAGTCTAAAAATACATTGCATGCTTGTGTTGTCTTTTTATCAGCCGCAATCATCAATTAATTACGATTACGCTCGTGTTAATCGATGGTTGAGTTCTTTTCAAAAACGCAAGCAAATATTACATAATAATAATATAAAATGCTAACCCACTTTTCGAAGCTTTTATTGTTTCATTTCGTAATAATCTTACGAAATCTTCGTTCCTATTATTTTCTTCGCGCAGTATTGGCAATAAGAAAGAAATCCTCGCGTCAACTCGATACGCATCCTGTGATAATTTGAATCTGATTGATTTTCATGAGGATGATGAAAAGCTATTTACATACGGATTATGCAAATTGTCGAGATATCATAATGGCAAAATGTTTGCGTGAACCTAAGGTATACCTACGTATTTTGCTAACGTAACTTCGAAGGAGACTGAAACTCAATCCATCTACTGTGTTTGCAGTTCGATCTCGTTGATTGGCACACATAGCTAGGTTCACAGGCAGTCGATTGTAACATAAACAATTTTAAAATATTTTTCTATTTGGGTGAATGCTATCAATTTGCAAATGGGTATCAAGTATGATGCGATATTAAATTACAGTAAGTTATCAATACATCTACTTAATTATTGACTATTGCATAGAAATTTTAATATTTCACATTTTTGTATAAGCACAAGAACTGCAATAGAAAGGATTATTAAATTATTTTATTGTCAGTAATTTTCCATGGCTTTGCAATATTAAAAGGCAAAACAATAAATTGAAGTTTTTTTTATAGTTAAATCAATAATTTAAACAGCTCAAGGAACGAAAAACTTGCTTGGAGCATTATGTGACAAAACATCGTAAACCTAAAACTAAATCGATCACGACACAGTTTTCTATACAAATATACAAGAACTCCTTTAAATCATTTTTCAAACTCTATTATGCGAATAAATAGAGCTACTTAAAATTTATGAAACAATTTTAAAATGCATGAAAGGATTTATCATCAAACAAATAGGTAGACATAATTTCTAGCTTGTATTGATATTGCGAAGACACTCAATGAATAATGAGTGTGTAAAACCGTTTTACAATCTCATTTCGTTTTGCACATGCGAATAAATAAATAATGTGTTAGATGAACCTTGAGGCATCTACTGAAATAACATATTTGACTATCCACCAAACAATGTAAACAAATCGTACACATACTGCGAATGAAAATAAATAGGCTTTTATCACATGCGAGAAAATTTCATAAATTTTGTTGTAAATCGTCAATTGAAAAATGAGTAAAATATTCAAAGTTAGTTTTGAATGCCAGGATAATTTCACAATCGTATTCGCCTAATTAAATGCACTTAGTAATAATAACATTTGCGTATGATATTCAATTAATAACTTGTAATTAAACGAGTACTTCAGCTGAGCGCAAATATAATTAAAATACTGACAGCGGCGCAGTAATTATAAATTCAAATTACATCGAAATTTATGCTGTCCATCGACTTCTCAATCGCAAATTGCGTTAGCGATGTGTTTGTAATTCAATTAGTACCGTAAGCGCATTACGTTCGTGTGGCGCGCATCAACGAAATTCGCTGACTGAACAAACTATGACAAAAAGAAAAGTGGATTGAGTTTGGATCAGAAAGAACTAACTGATGGGTGGATTTACGTCCGACTGAACATTACCGAAAGAAAAGAAAGAATTTTCATATTTTTGCTGAACGTTTATTTCGGCGAGAATTTAATTCATTAGCCAAGTGTGATAATGAAAATTCGCTTGGTCATTTGGGTAATAAAACCTGAAAGCGGCCAATTTATTAATTAATGAGTCGCATTAATTAATGAATATCTAAGAGTGGCTGGACAGTGCACAGGAGTCGAATGGCTAATGCTTCTAATCTTCAACGTCAATTAAGCCGTGCTAATTTATTGATGACATTCATCGACAGGCATGTGTGGTTGGAGCGAAGCGAGCCCGATGATGATGATGATGCTGATGATTATTGTGAAGAGGCGGCAGAGCGCGCGTTTTCGGCGTGCGCACTCGAATAGAAATAGACGGCGGTGTGTCGTATTCGCGATGCGTTCCGCTAAAAATACGCATTCGCTCACTTTAAATATTATTACGCTATCGGACATGTATCCCGTGCACATATGTGTGTGCAAACGCGCTCATTATTTGATCATTTCGAGCCAGTTTCCTTGCGACTTTCCGCGCACGACGAACAATCCGGCGGCGCGCTATCGTCCTCGCGTATCGTCCGGAGTCCCCCTAACGAAAGAAGAAATCGACACGAACCGCATGTGCTCGCGGATAAGCGGATCACCATTAAGAGTTAAGGACGTCCAAGTGACCCTGTTTCAAGTATTACATAAACGGCGAACGCAAACGTAATTAACGCCGCATCCAGATCCAGATAGTGAAAAGCGTTGAAGACGAACGAGTTTTGATACCGAGTGACTTTCTTCAGACTTTAACTTGTTTTATCTGGGAATTATTTGTAGAAAACCCCCACACACATACAGAAAGACTGTTTTATACTTTTTTCGCATTTGATTTTTATACGTTCTTCAGCTAAATTTAAAAACGCATCATGATGCATGTAAACGGAGATCAACAGTTAGTCAGCGCCATAAATATGTTGCCATCGAGTAGTTCGGTAAGTCACCATCAAGCGAAATAAAACTGTTTGAAAAGTTGCTCCTCTACTTAACTAAATTTCCCCAAGTAAACCATGACTGCGCCGTCTGGAATATGTTGAGGAACGAAAATAAAGTTGTTTAAAATATATACACAATATGTATGACTCAAGAAAAATTGGAAAGCTGAAATATGTTCGAGCGTTTACAGCGGATGAAAATGACTTAAACAAAAAATCGTTTGGTGTTTTGCGCCAACAAAATAAATTGGAAAGCCGAACAAGAACTATTTGAAACTTGTCAAAAAGCGTTTTTGCTGTAATCCCATGTTGCCATGAAGTGCAGTAAATTATTGCACATGCAGCTGAATTGCAATGGCAGAATGGCAATGGAAAAACGAAACAAACAAGCGAATAGGTAATGGAAAGAGCTTGTTGTTTTCCAATATTGAGGGCGAAAAATTGAATATACGCGAACGCAAAGATCAACATTAAGTAATATTAAGCGCATAAACTCGCAAACAATTGGCGTGTTTTCAGTAAAGCGTAGAACGCACATTTGCCATGCTGGTGTCATTTTGGCAGTGAGCCAGCCAGCGGGCGCTAAACACTCTTTGGATGCTTTTGCGCTTTTTTGCCGCTTCCACGCGCTAAACCGCTCGCCGCCACCGCCTGAATATTGGTTTTTCGTTTGTTGCTCATTTACATTTGAGTGCCGTGAACAATTCTGACGTTTTGTTGATGCAGTCGTAGCGCAATGCACATTGCAGTGCAACGAATGCACAATCGAAGTTGCGCACTATTTTGTATTGACAGCCGCGTGTAGCGCAAATAAATGCACTTAAACGCAACGCCTGCTCAACTAATGAGGCAATTAAGCTCCATACGCAATCATTACAAGTTCATCAAGAAGTAAAACTTGCAACTTGCAAAATGCATTCGCGATCGTAGACACTTTGCTTACACGCAGTTTGCACACTCGTATATCAACGTCGAAGCTTGTAAATAATCAAAGCTTCTTTCTCGTGTAATTAAGTTGAGTAACGTTTGGATCGTATAAAGTGTTGTCTACAGTGCTTTCTATTAGGATACATTAAAACTCTCGGTTGTTTTAAAATGTAAATTCAATCATTTAATTTCTTTCAACTCTTACATAATTTGTTTAGAATGCTATTAGCGAATACCTATGCCATGTTTGAATACAAATAAACAAAAATATTATTGTCGATAGATTCGAATCGCAGTTTCGAACTGCCACATTGCTGTGAGAATTGAACAATAATATACATTTTATGTGTTTCACAGCACGCCCGTCTAGATGTTGCGTTGTGCTCTTAGTTTTCAATGTCATTCGCATGGAATACAAATAAAATATATAAATAACCAAATGTATGTATGGAGATGGCACGTAGATGGAAGTAAATAACGATGTCATCGAAGGTTATTGTTATTGTTGCAATGGAATGCGCCTTAGATGAATGATTCATTCATTGTCTATTTCGCAGTCGTGTTTACAATTAGCACATCAGCATTCCAATTGTTGTTGTTCAATAGGCATCGTATTCGTTAACGGCCGCATCTTGAAATGTTTATATCGAACGCGAAACTCGAATCTGAGTCGTTGAATTAAATAACTGCGCATAATGGATTTTACAGGATCAGCCGAGATAATAAGACTGTAGATTACGCTCTTAAATTGACTACAAAGGTAGACTGAAATCTTCCAGAGTAAAATCATCTTTTATTTTAATTACACGCTCTTTGTGACAGTTTTCTTTATCAGGTAACAAATGTAACACGGGTGTAGAATATGTTGGCGTAATTATGGCACAAAAGAGAATTAATTTGTGTGTGAGAGAGGAAGGAAGAAGCGCCGATAATTAGGCGAAAAGTTACAGTTTCCAATTTTGTGCTATTATCACGCAGACCTTGCACAACTCGGAATTCCACATGTTTGCTCCTTGGTCTACAATTCTCGGTTGCGTTGGCTCGCTCTAGCGGATGGCTGGCACATACTCGGGGTGGATATTGATCCAGCCAGTATTTCTACCCCCTCCGAACAGCCGTCGCATTTTATTTGCCAAACTAATACCGGCATTCAATGTTAAACCCCAAAAACGTATGCAAACTATAAAATTCTATGCACAATAATTTTCCTAGGATTACAATAATTCTATTTTCGACCGGGAATATATTTGTTATGCCTCAATCATTTTCCAAAATTTACATGATACCATCGTTTATTTAAGCGTAGAATATACAATGCGATGAGATAGATAACACTGCAAGGTGCATTTATCCCTTTTCTGCATTAGCGACGCGTGCAACCCTTCTTCGTGCGGCAAGTGTTGTCAGCAGGAGAAGGGCAACATTAGTCGGCATTGCCTTCCGCGTCGCGCTCGATAACTCTCCTGCGAGAGGGTAGTGTGTGCGATTGGTACCCCTGAAAACACCCTGCCTGAAACACCCACACATATTCAGCAGGCAGGCAGGCGCATGAAAAGCCGGCAAAGGCGAGCGCCGGGCGGCGAACGTGCCGCAGTACTCGCAGAATTTCCATGGAGGAAATATGCCGGTGGTTGCGAATTGAATGCGCGAACCGTCGCCGCCGTCTCCGACGCACCACCAGCACCTCTCGCGTTCGTTCCGTCAGCCGCGTTTCGACAAATTGTCACTTGCTCAACGAATCCGCCGCGAACATTTTTGCAAATCGTTGACACCCGAAACCGAAGGAGAAATCTATATCAATTTACGCATTTTAGCATACAAATGCACACGTCCGTATTCGCTTAGTTGTTGTGTATTATTCGCTTTGAAGTATTTTGCCCATTTTTTACACGCTCTTTGATAATTCCGGCTTTTTTTCGTGTGACCGCTGGCACACTACTTATAGATCAATATGGTTACTGAGAATGGACAGGTGAGTGACTGAGAGATGCATTGCGCTTGGAATCGATAGAGTTGGCGGACGAAGAGGCACAAAAATGCGGCAAATTAGTTTGATTTATGCTCACGCTTTACAAACGAGTGCATTTGAATAATTTTTATCGACGTGTACCTAGGTGCAATTGCATTTATACGTGCTGCATATTGCATTGCAATACCGAAGCCGTATATTACAATGCATTTGACGATTTTCAATTCTCAAATATGTCCGCATTGCATGCCGCAACTCAATTACATCGGGCCGCATTGTTTCCGTAGAGCGCCTTTGCTTGCTTGTTTTTATTACAACGATGGAGGCTTGAAAAGCTGGTATTATTAAAGTAAAAACTGTTTTTACGATCGCATTTCGCATGATATTCACAGCGAATACGAGCACGATTATACAATAGCGTTGAGTATAAATATAGAAAATCATTAATTATGATTTAAATTGTTATACTCACTTTGCGGAATAAAATAATATTAAGTGGAATTCGAAACTAATAACACTGAAATGAAATGTGGAAAGTGTGAGAGGAAGTTAATTAAAAACTCCCGCAAATATTTGTTGGAAAATTAATGTATAATGAAGAAAATCGCTGGGAATATAAGTTGAGAAAATTGGAAACTCACATGGGAATAAAATAAAATTTAATTACCGGGATATTAAATGAAAACCAGATTGCAATTTTAAATTAACGTCGCATGTAAAAATGCAAATTAATTTACAGGAAAATTCATTTAAGAGAAAATTAAAAGTTGCTGATATAAAATTTAATTTCACACATATTTTCACCCCTACCGTAGAAGGAAATTAACCGCTACATCATAAAAAATGTAAAAATATTTCAGTAAGTTAAGAAGCGTGTCGCAATTGCACGAAAAGTATCATTGCGCGTAAATTCGGTGTGCACTTAATCTTGTTAATGCCCCGGGTAATAACGCCGCGAGAATTTAATTAACAAAGGCGTGACAAGAGTTACATTTTGCCGGTCGGCACACATGCACTAATAAACAATTATATTAATTACCCGCGGCGCAGACGTAATGCAATTAATGAATTCGCAGCGCAACTTTTTGTCGATTTAATCGATAAGATTGTCTGGAATACGCCAATTTAATTGACACAAATAATTTCAAGGAAAGTTTATCACATATTTCGCTATAACGAGTTTGAGCGCAGACTAATCATCAATTGTTGATAATATCATTTATCGACTTTTATACAAAATTCAACAAATTTATTTGGTCGACTGTAGGACCTTTAACAATGACGCGTTTGATTGATGAGTCCGCTTTATGCGGCTCTGGCCGTAATTTATTCCCAGCTCTTGATTAACCTTGGTTCGGGCGTATTTTTAGCGAACTATGAGAAATAAATAGAAATGTTTGATCCATATATTAATACATACACGCAAAACAGTAAATTGTTGCTGGAAATGCAGATGCACACTTATTAACTAAAACCTATTGCCAGCTGCTACAGCTTCGGCCAAGAAAATAACATGAAACTTCATCAACGCGCACAGGAAATTCTAACTAAGAGGAAGGCAAATATCGTTTGTTCAAATGACGCACAAAATATTCTCTCCTTCGTTCCTTGCTACTGGATACGCGAAAAAACATTGATGCATTTGACGGTTGTCTTAGGTTTTCGTTTGTTGGACTTGGTTGCATGCCAAGTGTGTCACTCAAATAGTGGATTACTGTTTGGTACCACGCTCTGCAGCGGTAGAGACAACGCTATCATTTATTTAAGCGCACGTTAGGCGACGTTTGTCGTTAAATGAGTTTATGTCATTTTGGAGCTGCCTCATAAGCTGCTGAAATGAAATACGCAATAATTTCGAAATCAATATGGTAACATGAGGCACAAGCCGGATTTCCAAACTTACGCTATTGCGTGAAGAGCTTATTCGATGCTACAATCAAGTTAGTCTGATAACAAGCGTGAGATGACTAAAGTTTCGGCAATTTGCAAATTGCGTTGTTTTGTTTCAATATGACGGACATGCTACATCTTTCCCTTATCTCATTGACTATTAACTGAATTTGAAGTCTTGTAAAAGAGACGACTTTGACAGGTTCGAGAATTTCACGGATTAAAGTATTGCAAAGTTGCGCACATTTTTGACAAGCTGCTGTGTAATAATCCGTTGGGAAACTTTACTTTCGACGAGACTTTATAAAATTCCGATAAGGTTTTTCAATTCTTTTTTTCTTTCTGTCGATTATCATTATTAATGACTTGTATATGATGAAACGGAAAAGCAGAGACGTGATTAATTATTTACTGACGCACTCAAAGGATTTTAAGGGATGAAGACCAAGCATTGCAATAGCAACGGAACGAAGTAAAACGGGGTGAAGGTGAAACTGAGATGGGCTTTCCTCGGTTCTAAACATAATTAACTACGATATCCTCTTTTTGATTGACAATGATCGCAGAAGATTTTAAACTAATTTTCTGCTCTTTATAATACAGATATTACATAAATGCTATCCGCGATTTTAGATCAATATTTAGGTATTTAAATAAATATAAAATTCACAAAGAAGTAGGTAATAAGCATTTCGTTAATAAAATATTTAAAACCATGGACATTTCGTGCGCAAATCACATATTTTGGTATCGTTTCTTTGGATCATGAAATGAATGCAAATGAAATGCAGCAAGAGCTTTGATGCACGCGTGTATACCATGGGGGCGATGATAATAGCAATGCAACGCGTTCGAACAGCACCCCATTTCTTGTGACCCCTGCCTGAAGGAAGCAACCCCCATGTAAGAGTGGTGCATGGTACTTCCGAGTTTTACGAGCGCGTGTCGCTGACTAACGCATATATTAATATGCGAGTACTCATAACACAGTGAATGCAAGAACTACAAGAACTATATATACGATAACTTTTCGCGATTCGCGTATCGATTTAACGATAAAACTCTGCTGGTGTTTGCTTGCCTGGTATGAGAAAAGGCATTCGGCCGGGCAGTGCGCTGCCAAAACACTCAAAGAGCTCAAGGGAAGGTTTCCGACATGAAGCGCGTGCAAATAAGAGGCTAGCAGGAGTACAATAAAAATATTTGCTTATTCGCCAATAAGATTCGTCCTTGAGAGCAAGGAAAACGCGTAATTCTATATGGAAATAATTGATTTTGTATGTTATTGCTTCGAAAAAACATATATTTCATGTACGCCTTTAATGAAACTCTTGCAAGTTGTATAGAATAGGGAATTCTACTAAACTAGTGAACACTTTGAAGGGGATGAAACTGCGACATGCACATATTGAGTGTACATAGTCATTGAACGCACCCCCTCGAATGTTACCAACACTTGCACCAGATGTGTGCGCGTGTGTGGGTGGTGGATGGGCTAGACGCGCCGTCGCGACGCTCTGCTGTATGTAGCCGCCGCCACCGCAGGAGAGGCTCCCGTATTGAACGCTTACGTCACGAGGCGTCGCCGGCGTCGTCCGTACGACGGCGTGGTTGTTCCGCTCTTTCTGTGCAATGATGTGTTGTTGCATCAGTGACCAAACAGAAAACCCATCGTGAATGTGATTTCGCCAAGCGAAACTCGACCAAACTATAAAGTGCTACCGTGTGTAAATTTTTGAGTGTTTTTTGAACAAACGCACGACTGCGTTTACTCCAACGTGTGGGCCACTCGTCTTAGTGCCTAACAAAGTCAAGACTGAACGCATAAACTATTCATTGACCACTTAAATATTTTCGAAGTTTATTGATGTGCTTTACGCGCTTCGCTTACTCTCTTTATACATATTTAAAACGTTGTGCTAAATTGCCGGAAGTCTAATCATCGAAAAACTGACAACGTGCCGGCTTCCGACTCCAACTTGCGTGTACCTGTTGACAATTTTCCAATTCGTCGCGTAATCGATAGGAAATTGTGCTGTCTTGTGAATTTCAATTGGGCATTTAGAAATAATTATAAACGTATCCTAGTAATTGATTGTGAATTTGCGCTATGGCGCTGCATTTTTTCTAATTAGTGCTTCCGAGAATGCCGTTGTGCTTTAAGTTTCCACGAATGGTGAGTTTGTTGAAAATGCATCTCTAGGGTGTTTTCCCGGCTGATACGAGTGGCAATTTGATTGGAACGAGAGCGGAAATTGCACACATTTGTTCTTTTAGTTTACGCGCCTATCGAGACCGAGGCAACGCGTTAAAAATGCGCTAAACGCTTCTTCGTGTTTATTGATTTTCCATTTGCTCTCGTCGTTATTCTTCTGTTAGGCTGATCAATAATAGAAAAGAGTGAGAAGCGGAAATTGTGCCGATAGTGCCATATTCCACCTGCTGGCAACCCTTAAATTAAAGCATTTCCTCGACATGCGGTTGTAATAAGAAAAATCAGTTTCCCTCGTTTGCTTTATTAGGAAAGGCATTACTAGGCTTTCCTTCGAAGGGAAATGTAATTAAAGGAGCGTATTTTTGCTAGATGGGTATTTCAATAATTGAAAGTCAGTCAGAGTAACTGTTTTATTTAATTAAAACTGATAATGTACATTTTATGGATGAAAACGTGCGTGCCGAGACTAGAGCAATAACCTACGTCCTTTGGGATTGAAATAATCATTTGCCAACGCGGAAAATACTAATTGAAGTTTTAATTAATGAAAATGATATTTTCTCATTACAGTCTGATGGCAATACGTCATTCTTGCGCGCTGCGCGTGCTGGACACTTGGACAAAGTGCTCGAACACCTGAAGCAAAACACAGATATTAATACAAGCAATGCGGTAAGTGAAGCAGGTGGAGCGCTCATGTCATAGTTATATTTAGCAATTATTGAACCACATCCAATTTTTACGATGTGTTTAATGTATGCATGGGTTTTTCTTCCATTTCCTTTCGGTTAGAACGGTCTCAACGCATTGCATTTGGCATCGAAAGACGGCCACACCGAGGTGGTTGCCGAACTGCTGAAGCGCGGTGCCGCCGTCGATGCTGCCACAAAGAAAGGCAATACTGCTCTGCATATAGCTTCACTCGCCGGCCAGGAAGAGGTAGTCAAACTATTGGTAAACCATGGGGCCAAAGTTAATGTGCAAAGCCAAAATGGATTTACACCCCTGTATATGGCCGCCCAGGAAAACCACGATAATGTTGTACGATACTTGCTTGCTAATGGGGCGAATCAGACGCTCGCCACCGAGGATGGCTTCACGCCGCTTGCAGTTGCCATGCAACAGGGCCACGATAAGGTGGTAACCGTACTGCTTGAGAATGATACGCGTGGTAAGGTGCGCCTTCCCGCTTTGCACATTGCTGCTAAGAAAGATGATGTAAAGGCCGCCAAATTGTTATTGGAAGTAAGTAATTAACTCGGTTACCAAGATCCAGGGCTAAATTTACTTTCCGGTTTCGCAGAATGATCACAATCCAGATGTCACATCGAAATCGGGCTTCACACCATTGCACATCGCTTCGCACTATGGCAATGAAGCTATTGCACACTTGCTCATTCAGAAGAAGGCCGATGTTAACTATGCCGCCAAACACAATATCACTCCGTTACATGTAGCCGCCAAATGGGGCAAGACCAATATGGTCGCGCTGTTGCTCGAAAAGGGCGCCACAATTGAATCAAAAACGCGCGATGGATTGACACCGTTACATTGCGCTGCGCGTAGCGGTCACGAACAAGTGGTTGATATGCTTTTGGAGCGCGAGGCGCCGATTAGTTGCAAGACCAAGAATGGCCTGGCTCCGCTGCATATGGCAGCGCAAGGAGACCATGTGGACGCGGCGCGCATTTTACTCTACCATCGCGCGCCCGTTGATGAGGTCACCGTAGATTACCTCACCGCGTTGCACGTCGCTGCACACTGTGGGCACGTCCGCGTTGCGAAACTACTCCTTGACCGACAGGCGGACGCCAACGCTCGCGCCCTTAATGGTTTCACCCCGTTGCACATCGCCTGCAAGAAGAACCGTATCAAAGTCGTGGAGCTGCTGCTGAAGCACGGCGCGAGCATAAGCGCGACGACGGAGAGCGGATTGACACCGCTTCACGTAGCCAGCTTCATGGGCTGTATGAATATCGTCATTTATCTCCTGCAGCACGACGCAAATCCGGACGTGCCGACTGTAAGAGGGGAGACCCCTCTGCATCTCGCCGCACGCGCTAACCAGGTATGTAGCCCACCTTTCCGTCCATCAGAAGTTGGTTCCACACAAGTTTGCCAATTTATTCATGCATTTTCCATAGACTGACATCATACGTATTCTGCTGCGCAACGGCGCGCAAGTCGATGCACGAGCGCGCGAACAACAAACTCCGTTGCATATCGCTTCGCGACTTGGTAACGTCGATATCGTAATGCTCCTACTGCAGCACGGCGCCAAGGTGGATACGACAACGAAGGACATGTACACCGCGCTGCATATCGCCGCCAAGGAGGGCCAGGACGAGGTGAGAAAACTTCTCCAACGGCGTCTGATCGCTTACATCGACATTAACAACTTGTTAGATCTATTTTGGATGCATTATACAGAGTATTTGATTTAAATTTTGTTTCGATCCTTCTGTTTTTATTCATACGAATGAATCGAGTAGTTAGAAATAGATAATATGTTCTGGCAGAGTCTCAACTTTTTTCCTCGTTTTGTTGGTTGTCTACAAAAGTCTATTTACTTCTAGGTTGCTGGTATTCTGATCGAGAATGGCGCCTCCTTGAATGCCACGACAAAGAAAGGATTCACACCCTTGCATCTAGCCGCCAAGTATGGTAACATCAAAGTCGCCAAATTGCTCCTGCAGAAGGATGCGACCGTTGACGCACAAGGAAAGAATGGCGTCACACCGTTGCATGTCGCATCGCATTATGACCATCAGAGCGTTGCATTGCTTCTGCTGGATAAGGGCGCGTCGCCGCACGCCACTGCCAAAAATGGGCATACGCCGCTACATATCGCCGCCAAGAAGAATCAAATGGATATTGCCAATACACTGCTCGAGTATGGGGCTAAACCCAATGCGGAAAGCAAAGCAGGTTTCACACCGCTGCATCTAAGCGCCCAGGAAGGTCACGTTGATATGACTTCATTGCTCATCGAACATGAAGCGGATACCAACAGCCAAGCAAAGAATGGTTTAACGCCATTGCATCTCTGCGCACAGGAAGACCGAGTGCCCGTTGCAGAAGTCTTGGTCAAGAATAATGCGATCGTTGACAAAACCACAAAGGCAGGGTACACGCCACTTCATGTTGCCTCCCACTATGGACAAAATAATATGGTCAAATTTTTATTATCTCACGGCGCTGATGTTAAAACCACAACACAACTGGGTTACACCCCACTGCATCAAGCTGCCCAACAAGGACATAACAACGTAGTCAATGTTTTAATGGAAAATTCAGCTCAACCAAATGCGATCACGCATGTAAGTTGATGGAAAACTGTGTGTTTTGCGTTGAAATTAATATTTTAATTTGTTTTCTGTTTAGAACGGACAAACGCCTTTACACATTGCCCAAAAATTGGGATACATTACGGTTATTGACACACTGAAAGCTGTAACAACTACTTCCGGTCCGGACCCAACAGAAGAAAAGTACAAAGTGGTTGCTCCCGAGGCTATGCATGAAACTTTCATGTCCGACTCTGAGGAAGAAGGAGGTGAGATTATAAATTCATTAACAACATTGCTTGTTATCCTATTTATGCACGTGTAAACCGTTTTGAGTTTTGTTCAAGCATCGTATTCATATCAAGGTATCAGTAACTTAGTGATTTTACGAACACATTTTATCCTAATTGATTGAGATAATCAATCAACAAAATGACAGTGTCAATATCGATGATAGCGTCAATGCGACATTAAATACAACTTACCTCAGCTGCGATTTGCTTGTTGCTAAATTTCCTTTGTAAATATAAATTACGCACAACTATCACTTGTTCCTTGATCAGTCAGAGGCAGCGATAACCCAAATAAGCAATTATTCCAATACATAACCGCTTACTAACTGCAATCTTAATCATTTACTCGTGAATATATCCAGGGGAGGAAATTCTGGAAGGATTCGGATGCGCACCTCACGAACAACATGTCTATCTTCCCTATTTCAGCGGTACGACTTTACTAACTCGTAAGTCTCACACTTTCTGAAAAATTCCCTAAAAATGTGAATCAATAATAGACGAAAAATCGGTTCTTGCACACACATTCTCCGCCATCCAAAAGTGAACAACAACTCTCAGACAATTTCTCATTACACCACCAAAATATAATAAACAGCAACCAACCAACAACGAACAACAAATTCATTAAATCATATTTTCTCTTTAGTTTCTATAATATCTCAATGCTCCTAGGATGAGTTAGTCCGCATCTCGTTTGTCTTTCGTTCCACCGCAATGACTAACACGCTTCTTTTGATTGCCATACTTTACACTGAATTTCAACCCCGTTTTATGTCTCGTAGTGATCGATCTGGTTATGTCTATT
>JARJDV010007934.1:0-14909 GCA_030264675.1 Anaulacaspis nigra | reverse complement strand
GTGCCTACATACAAATATCTGAGTATGAAGGACCTAAATAAAAAATGTTAAAGGATACTCACCCGATGTCCTTACGATTTCCTTAGTTACATGAAAGACACAATATTTATTATTGGATCATTTTAAAGAATAAGTTATAATTTAAATGTAGGTGTAGAAATCTCATTAAACTTCCACAAATTCTCTTAGTGTTCCTGCAGGAAACCTGCAAGCTCTAGTCGTGCCTACATACAAATATCTGAGTATGAAGGACCTAAATAAAAAATGTTAAAGGATACTTATCCGATGTCGTTACGATTTCCTCAGTTATCAAGAAACAAAATTAATTATTAAATAATTTTTAATAATTTCTCATTAAACTTCTTCTTAATGACCCTGCAACAAATAAAATTAATTATTGGTTTGTTTTAAAAATATTTGTCCTGTAATTGTGCTGCAATAAACCTGCAAGATGAGCAATTGCCCCTTCAAATACATGAATCTGAGTTTGTAAAAAAATATTAAAAGATACTCAATTGATGATCTTACTATTTCCATATCATTCAAGAAACAAAATTAATTATTAAATTATATTTAAGTAATTCTCATTAAAATTGAAAGCCCTGTAGTAGGAAACTTATATAAATATATGACTGTAATAATAATTTACAAAAACAATGATTATTCGCACCCCGGGATATCGAAAGACCGCAAATACATAAATATTTAATAATACTCAGCCAATGTCCCTTCGATTTCCTAGGTTATCTTAGAAGAAACAAAATTAATTATTAAATTGTTTTTAAGAGTATTTAATTTAAATTCGGAAGTAGGAATTCTCATTAAACTTCTTCAACTTCTTCTTAATTATTCTCAATCTTTCTCTGTGGTGTGCAATAAGACCGAGTCGACAAATTAAACTTGTTAGCCGAAAAGAATACATGACTCGGCTTTCTACTAGTTGAGCCTCAATTTATTTGTGTTTGCCTAGTATTAAGAACACTGCGCATTGTTAAGCAGTCCTGGCAGCCACCACGTCCTGTTTTTTGCCGCGTCTGCGAACGCCACTAGCGGCATGTCGCCAAACTGGGGCCACAGCGGTATCGCACCACTTCGAGAAGCACAAATCACGTCACGAACAAATGTCTGAGAAAATGCGGGGAGAATAGAAATGTGGGTGTTAACGGTGCAAACTTGAGGAATACTAAAAACACACCGATTGTCGTTCGCGGTGGCCCAAAACTCCGGAATGATTTCGCGCGCACCGGAAAAATTTGATGCGGCACACACTTTTACCGTGCACACCCATACACAATGCGCTTCTTTTTTCCTCGATTTAAGACACGGTGACTGCCGCTGACGGATCATCCATCAGCTCGATACGCGTCGCACAAGAACAATTCCTTCCCCTCAATGCATCGATAATATCTAAAAGCAGAAAACAATGCGTTTCAAAATTTCGATGACGCCGTTTGCCTTTTAGCTCCAATCAAGCACTTATGAGCGAATTATGAGCGGCTTGAGAGCGGTGAGTTCATAGAGAGAAAAAGCGTTCGACAGCGAAAATTAATTTACTTCGCTTGGTTGGTGTAAATAAAGTTTCATTTGTGCACAACAACAAAGTCAAAAATTGATTAATCTTTATGATTAATAATTACGTGTTAATAATGCGCTATTGTTCTTGCGGGAACAATTCGCGCATGCAATAATTGCGTGCGCGGATAACTTTGGCGGTGGAACAAGAGAAAAAATGCAAAGTTTTAATTTCAATCGATCAGCGCAAGTGCGCAATGGGCATTGTAAAAGTGTGCACATAATCCGCGCGCAATAGAAACACATTTGCCAATTTGAAAAGTTTTAATTCAACCCAAGAGAGGAAACGAAAGCGACCGCGAGAGCTTCGACGAAGTAACGACGGCCAAAGCAAACGCAGAGAGCAAACTCGAACGAACGAACGAACATGCGAGTAAGAGAAACTTGTACTAAATCGCCGCACCAAACCGCTTTTGCTTTTCAACATGCTCTCAATACCACTCGGAGCACATTCAATGAGCGCAATCCAAACTAAAATCGATAAGTTCTTTAATTCTTGATTAAAACAAATTTCCACAAAATTAATTGGCATTCGGAGCCAAAGGAGTGCACGTTTGAAGACGTAATTAATTACGTTCATTGAGTAATTCAGCCGTGAAATGATTGAAAACTCTTTGTATAATTTCAATTAATCGTCAACGGAAATGTTCATAGTAGTCATCTCAACGCAAATTGTCTAGATTTAATTATTGGACGAAGAATTGTATCTGCGTTGCATTTTCCCTCTCGCCGAGAGATAATAATACAGTTGGAATGAAAAAGCGAGTATCAATTCCCAGTTGCACGCGAATTAATATCAGCTCGCGGAATTACTACAGAAGGGTAAAAAGGTTCAGCATACAGTTTTTAATCCAATGATCTTCTTTGATCGCTGACCCAGAAAATCGACCACAAATCCCAAAAATCTCCCACGTCTCCAGATTAAATGCATGCTGGGAATTTATCGTTTTCATTTTATCAACGCCCGTACACGCCATTTGCCGTTCTGGTCATTAATGATATATTGATATAAGTACTCACTGAACACTTTACTCCAGTTTTTGCTTCGAATTTAATTGTGGAGCGCGCAAACGAAATAAAATTTCTCTCTCATAAATTATATTGCCGCTCAAGAGCAAATTACTTAGATCAATTTGAATAGTTTGAAATCGTTTTAAAGCCAAGTAAAAAATCACCTTCAATACCGAATCAGATCAAAGCCCCTTTGAGCATTATTTGTTTTCCTGATTGACTGAGTGGTCAGCTGCAGGGAGGGAGAGCAAAAAAGCATACCCTTCTCGGTGCCGGTGAGGAAGCAACAGTAATGCGGACGGATAGGGCTCGTTTAGATGGAATCCGCACTGAATCATTTGA
This sequence comes from Anaulacaspis nigra, assembly GCA_030264675.1. Lineage (NCBI taxonomy): Eukaryota > Metazoa > Arthropoda > Insecta > Coleoptera > Staphylinidae > Anaulacaspis > Anaulacaspis nigra. The sequence goes on along the minus strand of JARJDV010007934.1, from coordinate 11,984 downwards.
CAAGGAAATCCGCCTCTAGTATCATTCGTGTCAGGTGGCCGGTAGGCCAACACAATTCGTTTTCTTCGACTGCCCGAAACAGGATAACGGAGATAACGGGCCGGATCGCATCGAAAATCCCCGATATTCGCTCCCTGTTTGATGCTCGAAATGAGAAGCACCCACACATGGCGACGGCGGTGGCAGCGATGGCGGTAGAAAGGCATGAAGAAGATGAAGAAGGCATCCTCCTGCTACCGACACATCAACTGGTGCCATCAGCAGACGTAGCGCCGCGACGGCAATGCGCTGATTTGACGTCGCTGCCTGCACAAATAGTTAATTTCGGCGGGCGCGACGAGGGTAGCGATAGGGATTGCAGGCAAGGGATGATTGTTGCTCGTCTCGCTCGTGCGTCATTCCCGCTCTTCTCTTCCCGTTTTGTATATCTTAATGAGTTTGTGTATGTTTGTCACGTGCGTTCGTTCCGCGCGCGCAGCATTGACGTGCAGCATAAATTATGGCAAATTAATTCTTTCCTCATTGCGTTGACGTTGCAGGCAGGCTTAATGAACACACTGCCATACTTAATAATCGTTGCGTATCTCGCACAACCGTAATTTTGCATTGATCTGTCAGTTTGAGTGCGGTATTCAATTAGGCAACGTACGAATCGCGCTAATGGGAGGATAATTTTATAATTGGGGATTCACAAATTTATTTCCAATTAGTATTAATGTATAATTATTGTAATTATTTTGTATTATGCCGATTAGCAATGTTGAATTTATATTTATTTCAGTTTTGCGTCATTTTAAAGCTGTTTAATTTTGCAAATAAATTATTTTTACGTACTGAAAACAATCCAACTCTCTCAGGGAGAAACCTAATTATGTGAAAGAAATCAAATGTATCACTTTGTATATAATTATTTATCACTAATTAAAAGAGAGATTTTTGTAATCGGATTAAATTAAGCGCACCACGTACATTACGATTATCTATGCGGCTGGAGAGACATTAAAACCGAACGGGACAATCGTACCAAAGAAGCAGAACGCGATGCGTAATATGCTGGTGGCGTTTGAAACGCGCTGGCGGCGGCACACACAGGCGAACGTCAACATCGACATCATCACCGTCGGTGGCTAAGTGCGCCAACTACGTGGGGCGGCGTGTGCGTATGTATATGTGTCTGTTTGGTCGACGCGTCGAGCACGTCTGGTTGCCTTGGGAATTGTCGGTCTCAAGGCAATCAGAAGCGTCGAGAATGTAGTAATGTGTGTAATCCCGTGGGACGCGTAGGTGCCAACCTCCCTTTGCCGCTGCCGCCGCCGCCGCCAGCCAGCCAGCCAGCCAATGTACCAGCGGGAGCAACAGTGTGTGCAATATCCGCTGCGTTACATCTTCCTCTGCCATTGTGTTGCTGCTTTGCTCATGGTTTCAGCGGTTTCGTGCTTTCTGCTCTTCTTCTTCTTCTTCTTCTGGATGCCAAAAACGCATCGCGCGCACAAAAGTATGCAGCCCGCATACCGCACTACCCTTCCCATCAACAATCGCCGCGGCAGCCGCCACCACCGCCACTGCCGCTGCAGCGCACAAACTAGCGCACTAGGGGGATGAAAAGCGATGCGGACGCGTCTTCGAAAATAACCCACAAAAAATATCTCTTGGCGTGTAACAAGTGCATGGACTGGTCGTGCGCTTGGCAAACAATCGTAAATCAATACGCGTCCTTGGCGTTTTTGTTTGTGCCGCCACCATGACTGCCAACATGGCGAGAGTCCTCGTGTTATGTGTTTTGTACGCAATTATCCAGCCCCTCGAATTTGCCAAGCGTTTGAAATGTTTAATTCCGAAATTTTCCAAACAAACAAACATTGTTTGCAAAGAGATATCACAGAGCAACAAGCAGCAACGGCAACAACAACAGGTATTTAAATACCTAATTGCTAAACATACAAAAATACAATTTATGTTGCTTTAATCAAAAGCTGTAATCTTATTCACGTTTAAAATAATACCGAGTAATTATTTAATTGCTATCGTATAAATCTTCTACGTTTTATTTCTCTGTAAAAATGGTTGCAGAAGTTCCACTTTAAAAAGCTGTCCCGCAATATGTTATTTAGATTAATTAACTGATAAAAAGTTGTCAATGAAATACCATCTCATAAAAAATCATTAAATGCTTTTCTCTTATGTTATTTTTTGTTTGACAGAATGAAATAAGCGGAAATATATCTGCGCGTTTATAACGTATGTCTGAATTTTTCGACAACCCGACTAGGGGTCCCAGCAACGTAGTGCCGCCAGTGGTGGTGGTGGAGGCAGTGGGAGCACGAAATGACTGGGAGCGGGTGTACACCTCTGGGGAGAATTTATGTCCCAGTTACTGTCACACACTGTTTGTGTATTCGAAGATGTGATTCGACTCCCCAAGGTGTTGTGCGGCTCAAATTACAATCTGACGGGGCCTCGCACGCTCACATTTTTTACGCTGCCGCCTCTAAAAACGCATCAAACGCAACGCACCGCGACCGGAATACGGATCACAATTGAACGCAAGCCATGATAGTGTCGATCCCCGTCGCTTCGATACGTGGCCGCTCTGGGAATTACATGCGGAATAATTTTTGATTTTTTCAAAAAATTGAAAGCTGTATCCAACCTTAAATTTCAGTTTGGTGCATGATACAATTGAGTAAAAAATGTTTTTTGCAATTCCGGTAAAACATTCCTAATATATACCGCATTCATACGAATGAACGTGGAACTCGAAAAGGAAGAATATGATCCTGAAATAAGGGTGGCCGTAAACTAGTGATTGGCGTGCTTATTTCTATTGTGCGCGCGTAGCAAACAGCTAAACAGCAAAAACAAAACGAAGATGAAATATACCCCGTTTTCTTAGCAAGTTTTTCGGTGGAAAAGTGTTTAGCACATTTATTCCACGACTTGTTGTGCCGCATTGAAATGCATGATTTACGAGCCGTGCGCAGACGAGGAACAAATCTTCGACTTGTGTAAAGTGAAAACGCTCGCGTTCATCATTCGGTAATCCCGCCACTGCCATCGATTAACAATATGTGCCTTTTGCATGCCGTCCCCAGGGCGGAAAGAAAGTTGGTGGAACACGCGCGTGCAACCGCAACTCAAGCACGTGCATCCCCGAAAAATATTCCGAGATGTAAGCGCGAATAAATCTTTAATCGCATTGCGCCAAGCATGATAAAAATTGGCGATAAGTGCGCATCTCGCTTCCACTTGTGCGCCTCGCAAATTCCGCTCATTCCCGTCGCTGCTGGTTGAGAATGCTCTTTACTAGCTGGCTTTTTTGTCGTTTTCTCCGACTCAAACTCAAGAACGCAACGTAATTCTGGTCGAGTGCAGGAGATCGTGGCAAGCACGAGCAAAAGAAAACGGCTGCACTGCACGAGCAAAGGAACAAGTTGCAGAAGAAGGAGGCGGCGAATCGAGCCAACCAGCCACCACCACCTGTCGCGAAACCGTTGCCATTATTCCCTTGATAAATGACCGGGAAATGAAGCCAATTCCATTGCGCTGTTGCGCTGTCCGAGTCCAGCAGCCAAGCGTCCGTGTGACGTACACGCGCGCACATTTTGGCGTTGTGTACGGGTGTGTGGCGGCAACTAACAGCGATTTCTAAGCCAATTTCCCCTCTTGCTGCACGCGTGCGGCAATGCGCCCGAGTTGTTTGTTCGTGACTTGCCGCACAAGTCCATTACCGCATGTAAAACGCAAATATTCAATTCGATGACGATGACGAGCAAACGTAATTCTACCGCATTGTGTGCGCTTCCGATTTGAATGCAACAATATTTTTACGGGCGGCGGCAGCGGCAACGGCATCGACGGCAGTCACTTGCACATGTACGCGTATTTACCCATACGCTTTTTCATCCTATCGCACAACGTTGGTCAATTTAATAGTTGGCCAGCAACATCCATAAAACTAGAAAATAAATATTGTTTTATGAATTTTATCGTCGGTTACTAACAAAAAGCATATTCATATTCACTTTCATTTCAGGATAACGTAAATACAAATTCCACTTTCCTGTTGTTTGTGACATCATTGATTAAATAATCATAGACTTGCGCGTTACCCCCCGAGTGTGTATGGATGATGCACAAAGTGCGCTTCGGATCCGATTTGCAGAATGCCAGCCGGCAAGTGAATGTCATGACATTTTTGCGTGTGCATGTGTTTAATTACGCTGCGCCGAAAATGTTCGCGGCAGCTGGGCTGCGTGCAGGCGACAAGGACGACAAATGCCATCCTGCAGCTGATGGAAAACCCCAAAACGGCGACATTTATATCGCGCACGAGCGTCGGAGGCCGTGTTGGCGGAACGCACTTGCGAGATATAAAAATCAACATAATGTCAGATAACGCCGTGCCGGCCCCGCTCAAACCGCACAGAGTGCGCGAAATTTCTATTTGTATTGCGAGCTTTACGCTCGCAAAGGACACAGGTGGTCTTTTTAAGGCTTAATATTTTCTATTCATTTCAGCGACGGACTTTTTGCGAGCGCCAAAGAGGGTTTGCGTTATCGGTGCGCTGAATTTTTTTCTATAGGCTGTCAACTCCCATGGTGTTTGGGCACGAAGTGAAAATTGCAAATATGGTTATCGCACGATATAATTTTACGTTAATGTCACATTCAACAAATTGCTTTTGCCTAACCGCAAATGATTTATAAATTTTTAATTAGTTATCCCGTTATCCTTAAGCCGAGAAAGTCGCATAAAATCAAGTATGAAAGCAACTTGAGTATAATAAACTGATTCGATTAGTCTTTATTTGAAAATATCCGAGTGCACGACTATCGAAATAAATGGAGACTTTTCCTACAAGTACACAATAGTGGAAAGTATGCCAGAATTGTTAGTATAATAGAACTATCAATTCTGAGCTTTGAACACAAAAGTTATACTAAGTATTTTGGTGTTCGTAAAAACTGGGAAAATTTCCTCAGCATAACATAACCGTCTCAATATTTGGCCAAGAATTATATGCGTTCACATAATAATACTTGAAACGCATTATTTATTAACGCACGCAAATCAGTCACGAACTACGTAAAGCTAGTGTTCTACAACTTGGAAAGCACACAGCATTTCAGCGTGTTATCAATAACGTTTGATTGCCACTTTTCCCTTATGGACTACTTTCTTCGTTCTAATATATTCAACACTTGATACTTCATTGAACTTTTAATCCTTATGAAAATCTCGGCTCAAGTGGAAGTTTGTTCCATTATGGAACTTTCCTAAATTATTCTTTCTTCTGTGTTCAAACAGAGCCACTTGTATTGTTTCATACAAATCGGCTAAGAGCATTCTTGCATCCGAGGCCATGTATGGAGACATCAAAGTTATTTATGAAATTTTACGATTTCTTATAAAATTTACGAGTGCGAGTGAATGGTATAGTGACTTAGTGCACCATCAAGAGTAAACTTGGGGCGGCGGAATGCATAGATGAATAGTCGTAATGCGCGTGTGTGTATGGTGCTGAGCGCGAGGCGGCTGAATATCGGCGGTGGCGGTTTTTATGGTTGGGCTCTGGCATTGTGCGCGATAAGAGAGATAGAGGAGCCGCTCATCTATGCCGCCGCCGCCGCCACCGCCGCTGCCATGTGTGTAGATGCTTCGGGGGATGAGCGCTGAATGCACGCACGGAATCAAAGCAGAGACATTAAGGATCGGTTCGGTAATGTCTTCAAGATTACGGCCCCCAAACGCATACAAGCACACGTAGACTCACATACATATGGGGTGCCTTTTAGAGTCTCGACCACTATCTCGCATGTCAATTCATTGGATGGCGGGCGTAGTTAACGTGTTGCCCGACTTGGCAGCAAACGCGCAGGGAAAAAGTCGCGCCGCTGCCAAAACGAGCAAAAATCAAAATCACTCACATTCCGCCGCGGCGAACGACAACCATGCGGAGTGAGCGAGAAAAACAAACAGTCGTCATATTTCTCATTTTTATGCCTTTTTGCCCTTGTCGATTCGCTATTAAATTTATTTCATTCCATTCCCCGTTCGCGAGCTGAGCAACAGCCGTCGCGACGACCAACAAGCCATACCAGCGATTGAAAAGCAACGGGTTGTGATGTTGAATGTATATATACGCCAGCGACAATATCAGTCTTCCGCCAAAGTCGTTTACACACCAGGGTTGGTTTTGTTTATTTTTCAAATCTTAAAAAACTCTTTACCTAGAGGGTGTTTTAAAATGTTTGATATCAAACAAAAACTCATTTACTTTCCTCTAAAGTTTCAACCAAGTTTTCATATCAATTAAAAATACATTTAGTGGTAACTAAAAAATACGTATCTGTCGACAGAATCTCAAAGAACTATGTCGCCGTCATCTTTCCGCTACTGTTTTGCAGGAAATGAAGGCGATGTGATGCCGCCCCACGATACGAGCGCTCCCTACAGTTTCATTCCATAGTTTTGCGCCGCCGTTTTTTTCGCCCGCCGACTGCTTCGGTTCTTTTTTGTCACGTTCAACGTTTGTCCGATTCATTGATTGACTATTTTTAATTCCCGATATTGTGTTCGAATCGAGAGAATACGAATAACAAAAGAAGTTTACAGCGTCGTTGTCTCCGTGCTGTGATGTGTTCAACACAAATATGAAAGCCAGCATGTCGTAACCATCAAAAACATCAATAATAATAAAAGTAAAATGTTCTAGATATTTCATGAAATTTGTGTCGTTCAACAAAAATGTTTAAACGTGAATCCGGTTACAGAATAAAAGCGATTCAATATCCATCCAAAATTTTCAAAAATACGCCATTTCTACACACGAATATATCATCAAAGATCGTCGACCGCAAACGAGCAATACGTTTACCGCCCCCCGAGCTGTGCTTTCAGCCCACTTGCGTCTTGAACAGCTAAGTGGTTGTCAATCAAATGACGGAATGAATGATCTGTGAAGGAGCAGAAGCACCCAATATGCAAAGACGCTTACGCGAAATGTATCTGAAAATATTTATACAAAATTGGTCTTCTTCTCTAATCCACTGGGCGTGTGCGCGTTGTGCAACTGGTTTTTATGGTAATTTCGGCCCCAATTTTTTGCAGTCCATTTCTTTCGCTCGTCTGATAACGTGAATCGTCACACATTAGATTGATTTATGGACCGAGGGAATTGGTTAATCCGGACAGGCGAACGGAGGAAATGGTAGATGAAACCTTCATGAGGCAGCTGGAGCGCCAGAAGAAGAAGAAGAAGTGGAAGATCCTCTCGGGCGGCGGCCAATGTTTGACCTATCCAATGAAGCGAACGAGTGATAAGGATTAAAGACGCAGAAGCGCCGCCGTCGACAGTGACTGATGTGATCATCGGCGGTTATTTGATTAGAAGGGACTGTCACACGAGTCGCACGCACGCGCAAACAAGTCCCGACTAGGACTTGTTACTCTTTTTTCGCATTCGTCTTCGGGAGGCATTTAACAGATCATTTATCACCAATACGCTTATGATTAATCTCGAATTCATGCAACGCGCAACGCGAATACAGCCATCATCATCATTCGACGCGCTCTTTGATTGTGCGCAGGCAAAGACAAGGAAAAATGAAGTCGAACGTGAAGAAGAGCGCAGAGAACGCGCACATCTCTTCATTTTTCACTCTACGGCAAAACGCGCGCGGTGGCGGTAGCGACGGCAGCACCATAGACGAGAACCGCCTGCCGTCAAGTCGAAGAGTTTCGAATGAGTTTAAGATTACGAGCGAGCGCACGCTCGCACGCTTCAAGATGAATGAGCTTCGCGATTAGGCGTCTTCATTTTTCTCATTGGCAACAATACGTACGTATATCGTGCACACTCATTTACATATATTTCATATACATCCCGGATACGTGCAAGTGGCTTAAAAATCATTTTTCTTGAGGGCGTATTGCGCAAAATTTAAATAACTCGTCGCTTCGTCTCACGGCTTCGTTCGTTCTTTTCTTCGCCGTTTTTACGGTCGCATTTTCCTTCGTCGGAACCGAATTAATATTAAATAAAGTTCATCATCAGGTAGTGGCACTTGATTTAACCCAATCACCGGCCAGTTTCACTCCACTTCCTTCCCTTCAACAGGCAAACAGCAACCTGTTCCAAGCAGAACTCTTCAAGTCCTTAGCAGCGTAATGCGAGTTTGGATGGTTTTTTTTCGCTATGCTTTTGCTTTCTTTTTGGACGTCAAAATTAATTAAATTGTCGTCTAATAAAACACAACTTTATGTACATTTTAAGCAAAGTTTGCTTACTTTCCAAAAGTTTCGCAAACTCGCGCTGAATGATTAAATACATCATAATAATTTACTTAAATCCGCCGCTCAAATTTAAAAATTTTTGCAATTTGCAAAGAGGTTGCACGATAATTAAACTTTTACGGCTGGAGGAAAACAAAACAATAAATTATTTAATCATTTGTATTCCTGAGGACGCAATTTTATTGAATTCCGCACAAACAATTAACGTTTCTCTCATTCTTTTTTTAGTGCGTGCGCATTTTAAGCTGAGCGAAACCGAATTAAACTCGGGCACCGAATTGTTGCCAAAACAGAAAGCAATCATTTTCTGCGCGAATGCGGCTGAAAGAAGCGCGCAAAGGGCGACGGCATTCCGCAAAACTGGCAAAAAGGAGAGCGAGAGAGCAAGCGAGGCGACGGCGGCGGTGGCGGCGAGAGGAAAAAATGAAGGAAAACTGCTGATGCCACAGCGCTAGCTGATCCACCACCGCCACCGTTGCCGCCGCCACAGGCGCTCCCCTTCCATCGCGTATCGATCGATTCGTAATTTCGTTTCCTATCAAGTCGATTGTTTCCTCTTGACATGTCACGATAATCCTAGTCAACGGCAGAAATTGAATGCATAATGGCCTCTCGTTCATTATACATCAGCCATTATCCGCTGCCTACTGCGGTCGTACGCGCACCGAGTCCATTTCAATATTTTCTTATGTGGGCCAAGCAAGAACCGAACGAACTACTTCTTTGGATTTGCTTGAGCGTGTCCAACTTTCTGACCCCACTATGCATGTAAATAGGAATACGCAAGTAAACCAATTACGTGCACAAATGTACCCGCAATTATAGCGCTCATTATCATAATAATTCCACGCATAATATACACGAATTGTTTCAATATTTTAATTCATCAATTTACCACTTTTACCCATTTAAGCGGAAATAGAATTTTGATTGGGTCACTCTAATGACTTTGTTGATAAAAAAGAAATAGATTGAATAAGTGGAAATTGAGTGTTTTATAATTCCATCAATGCCTATTACTTCATACAAATTTCTATGTTGCTTTTTTACTTGAAATGTTCAATTCATTTTTAAAGGTGAATCGAATAAAGCTTCAACAGAGAATATGTTGAAATAATAAAACTTTGGCAAATATTTGGGTCAAATCTCTAGTCCTTTAATAAGTGTAATGATTTATTCATAAAATATTCTGAAGTATCAAAAGAAATTGAATCATAAAGCCATGTTTTTCATGATATTCAAGGATGTTTTAGAACCGGAAATAAACTTATGTCTAGTAATGTTGAAAATATAAAAACTCAATTGACATTAGCGACCTAATTTTATGTGGTATCATAATGATTACAATAGTTTATTAAATTTGACGATAATTGAAAAAATCGTTAATATGTAAAGTCGTAAACAAAGCTATTGACATAGTGAAAAGGCATATTGAATGTAACGCGTATTGATTTCAAATGAATGGAAGACCTAGATTCTTATCGCGATAGTATTGATATAAATTGCCTGCATTAAATGCACAATTCAAATAAGTGACACGAAAAACAAATATGAAATTTAATGTTCTATTGTGTTTCCATTTTGTTCCGCAAACTAAAAAATTAAGTCATGCACAGCATGAGTGAACTATTTATACTTTTCGTAAGAATATTCACAAATATTGGCTTTGGAATGATTGAAAATTGATTTAAAGTCGTGATATAAAATACACAATTCAAATGCGAAACACGTAAACCCATTTTCTAATTTAAAGCATCAAAATTAACAAACACGACGGCAGTAAATACGAAAACGAGAGGCGCGCAACTGTTGATACTGACGTCAAGTCTGTTTGCAATCATTTGCCGCTTCCGATGGAGCGGCGGCAGCGAATGGCGTAAAAATGTTTCGACTGCATCGGCGGGGCACGCGCATTTGTATTCCCACCTTCGTACCCGAACGCGTTGTAATGCGCTATCGCATTAATTCTATTACAAGCCGAAGCGCGCGCGAAAAATACACTTGATCGTCGTATAAACGGCGAAATTCAGTCGACTATAAATGACTTTGCCGAATTGCCCTCAGCGCGCATCGCCTCTTCGCATGGTCATATCAACGACACCCACACCCTGCGCGGGTTGGACCGAAGGGACCCGCTCGTTTCTTTGGCGGTGCGCGCGCGTGGCGGCGACGTTAAATGCGCCTCACACACGCAGGTTATCTCGGCGACGGCGGCAGTGGTGCTGATGGCGGCTAGGCGACTTTAACGTATCGAACACCCCACATATAATTTCACTTCCTCTCTCGCCCTGCGCATTCTTTTCGTCTCCTACCGTTTTTTCCTCTTTATTTCTTTAGCTCTTAAAACGTTTTACGAGCGCCAGTCGAAACGAAATGGGCGCCGGAAAATATATACGAATATAACACCACCGTCGCCAATGCCACTACCGCCGCCGCCACCTCCTCCTCCTCCTCCTGCTCCTTCGTGCCAGTTCGCGGGAAGGACGAAGAGAGCGCGCGTACGGATGGAAATAGGGGCAACGCAGGCACCAATGACTCGGAGAAGATATCTTCGATGCGATGAGCGCCCGCCGTAATTGCAATCTTGAAAATTGGTGCGGGCGCTCGCGTTCCTCTTAAGATTCGAAGGGATCAGTCGGAAAATATTGTTTTTCCATTTGCATATTGTATAATTCAATACAGCCAACGACGAAAACAAACGAGCGAATCGCTGAATTCGCCGAGGGTTTATTTATTTCTTCTCCAATCATCAATTTGCATGCATTCGTTTCGCATTCAAATGCCAAGTGTATGGGATTAAGATCTAACCCTGAATTTTTTGCTGCCGTCGAAGTAAAAACTCTTTAAAATTAATTCACAAATTCAATTCGTACGCACTCGAGAAAAAAGCGAGGTAAGTACTTGCTGCTTTATTCAACACGCATATGAATAACAGAATTTCCACGATGTTTGTTACCGTATAAAAATATAATATTCGTTCGTATCCTTTCATCTACATACACGCCAGTTGTACTAATACGAGTATCATGTGTGCTTGATGGGAGCGTACGCACTTGATACGGGTGCAAAAGAAACACTAAAGTGAATACATTGCTTGCTGAATACGACACACGCTGTTTACGCAACGCAAATATGTTGAATTGTAAACTTCTCGTTTGCGAAGGAGCCTCTCAAATGTGCGCGACGCGCGCGCGGATAAAAGAAGGAAGCAGCAGCGCAAAGAAAAAACACATACAAATTTGCAACATACATACCATACATGTGTACGCAGTTACAGGAAGAAGTGAGTTTGTTTGAATTCGAATTGCTTTCGCATTTTCGGGGCGACGACGACGACGACGACGGCGATGGCGGTGGCGGTGACGGCGGGAAGGACTCGGAAGAAGCACGCCAGCAACGAGTGGATGAGAGCAAAAAGCGTGCGAGTGCGCGTTCGAAATAATTTTGAGAATACCGTCGGGGGTATAAGCCGTTTACGTCTTCCTTTTGCGCACCCCGCTGTCGACGAAGCCTTTTGAATATGTCGGGCACGTCTCCGCGATATTTATATGCATTTTATACAGTTTTGTGTGTTGCTTAAACACATACTATTGAAACGTTAACTTGAAATCCACGTTTTCAAAATTCAATAAGAACTTGCTCTCAATGCATGCGCGTCCCATGCTCAAAATTCCAACACAACTAAACC
>JARJDV010007929.1:0-109803 GCA_030264675.1 Anaulacaspis nigra | reverse complement strand
GTGATGTTCATGTCATCATAAATTGAATATATATATAGGAAATGTTTGGAATAGTTCGAAATGAAAAGGGTCAAGTAAAGTAGAGACATATGCCTAATAATATAATACCTTCATACATTGTAAACGTTTCTTGTCACTTATCTATTTAACAATAATTGAAATAGTTGAAATAAAAAAAGTATAGTATAATCACGATTCGGTTTCTACAAGATAGGCAGCAACCTTTAATTCTTTATTAGCCAAACTTAACTTCAAAATGAGTTACAATTATTACAAGGAAGTATTCGTATTACATATACTTTGTTTTGTTCGAGTTTCATCAGGTATAACACATGTAAAACAAGTGACTATCAAACGCATATTTAATATCTTTGTTAAAATTTATGTACATTATAATCGAACATTACCAATGACCACAGACCTCAGCCTTTGTTTTAAAATGCAATATTCCTAGAACACATTGATTCGAATTGTGTCTGTCTTGACTTGATTTTGTAACGATTTGTTTTGTTCTTTCTTTTCCGCTGTTTCGCTTCCATGGTTCTATTGTTTCACACATTTTACAGCGGTTCTATGCATATAGGTATATTATTTTGCTCTTGTTTTATCCCACTGTATGCTATTCTGCAGACTAGGCTTTCAATTCTATTCGACATTCTATATGGTTGTATTTTGCTCCATTCTGTTAAATTCTATTCAATTCTTGCAATATGAAGCTGGCGAACATGTATTCAAGCAATGAACTTGTATTATGCGTTTATTTTATGGCCTATAGATAGTGTTATGATCGTGTATTGCGCTACAATGCATTTTGACTATAATTTGCAATATTGAGTGTTGCTTAAACCCACGTATTACAACTTAATTCCACAGCATATTCTATTTAGGCCTATTTTAATCAAACAAACCTGATGATTGAAAAGTCTATCAAGTCAGTTAAATTTGGCTTGGCCAAGTGTTTAATATAATAAATAAAATTTTAATTTTCTTGCCTTATTCACTAGAATAGTGATATTGCGAATAAATATATGTATGCCATGAAGTAGTAGATTATTGAATATCGGAACACAATAGAACGGTCAGTTTTTGCCAATATATCTGCAGAACCACTGAAAAGGGCGAACACTAGCTGCGAAGAGCCATGATTTATATGATCATTGGGTGAATTTCAGCATGGCGAGCTAGCCACCACATTGAACTTGCACTGCTGTACTATCTATCGTTGTGAACGAACGATTTCTAATCAACTGATGCTAACTAACGACTGCCTATATCTACTACATACATATAGCAAATACACATATGACTGTGGTGAATGCGATCAGAAACACAAATGATTATGACTCGCTTTCGTATATTGAAGTGGGCAACACCAACGATGGTGTCCTCGGTCAGTATTGCTGTTCCTGTTCCCCTCGCTGTACATAAATTAGACATGTACAGTAGTTAACGACATTCGTGCTTGTGCATATGCTTTACCTCATTCGAATACCACAAAATATACCGGAGGTTTTAATTACATACATTGATCCATACCCTTTTCAAGACACGAAAATTATATCGTTATTGAAGAAGTAATCAAATTGTTGATTAAGTATAGTGATTGAGAGGATGAATAGGGAGATTATACATTTAGCTGGTTTGAAATACGGACTAATTTGAGACGATTGGTAGAATAGGTGTATATGGGTCATGGTGATTATTATTTGTCTATGAATAGAGAGGACCAGCAAGACAATTCCGTGCGAATTGTACGCGCTGTGCGCCTGGTTCGCGAAATTATGAATGAATGAATTGCTAACCAGCCATTATGATGGTTCCATTATTTGTGCGCTCGCGTACAAGACGCACATTAATGCATTGTTCGGTCCACGCAGCAATTGAGTGAACTTGAATGCAATTCGCAGTCAGTCAAATTAAAACAAGGAAAACAATAGCGCATGCTGCGTATAATTAAGTGTTATACAAAAACGGATTTGGTTTCGTCGTTTTATGAAAGGGATTTACACCGAGAGGCTTTAATATATTTTTAATTATGATTTCTCAAAGTGCTGGAATTAATTACGCAAAATTTTATTCAGGGTGTAAAAGGTATAGAAATTCGTCGTTCGAATTAATTGAATTTTTCATAGAAATTCGATTAATGTTCAAAATTAAATAAGTTGCAATATAATTGTTTAAATGCGGAATTTCCATGAATTTGGAACGAATACCTTGCTAATTAATATTAATTGATAATTAAAATTTGATAAAGAAAATGTGTTTGTTCAATTATTCGTTGTGAGCGTAAAATATTTATGAAAGCAAAATAAGAAATGGCGGAAAAGCGCTTAAAGGAACTTGCTCTTCATTTCGCAAGGAAGAGCATTTTTACGATCCATGGCCGTCGTAGTCGACGACGTCGTCGCCACCGGAAGTTATCCGGTTTGCAATGCAATGTTCACTGCACTATTATCTCATCTTTTTTGCTTGCTCACTTGGCTTACTCAGGGCGGAAGAGAAAAGCACGCATAATAAGAACGGAAAAAAATTAAACGGCATATTAAATTCTCTCCTACTGCACGGAATACAAGAACAATATCTACGAATTCCCAGTGCAAATACAAACACACGAATATTTACGACAAGACGTGCTGCTGCACTTTGGAAGTGCATCAAAAATAAAACAAGAACCGGATGAGAGATTTTCTTCTACAATTGCATTTTGCGATATCAAGCACTTCCTGTTCCCGTGTTTAATCATCAAGATTGCCCGGAATGTTTTCATTCTTTTCTTTCCGTTTTTCGTGCAAGGGAAATAGGGAAGTGTGAAAAGATGCTGCGAAAATTCATCGGCAAAAAAACGGAAAAGAATTCATGTTTTATTTTTTTAGTTTCTTAGGAGTGTAATAGTATCATGAGCAATACTGATTAAGATGCAACTTGAGAGTGCAAAAAACGAGCCGAGAGGAAAAGAATAAAATTGAAATGAAGATTAAGGTTAGGATGAAAACACGAGGATTTTCATCTTCATGAAAATGAAGATTTATTCTTGAGGGAAAATTGTGTGCATTTCTTTTTCGTTAATTAAAATCGCAAGTTGGCTAAACAAATGAGAAACAAGTTGAGTAAAAAGATTTAACTTTTAATTCGCATTTCTTCAAAATTCGTGGAAGTTACTGGAGAGTATTTAATAATTATTTAAATATTCTTTTTTAGCAAAAAAGAAGTATTTTAAGATATAAGGCGATTTCGACGAAAAATAAAGAGTAAAAGACTAAAAAAGGGAAAATTTCTGGAGTATGTACAATCCGACAGGAAACACGACGCACCCTAAGTTTACACACGTTTCGCACGATTGCAATGCGTCGTAACGACACCGGAAAAGCGGCTTAACGACCATCCTTGAAATAGATACTAATATTACATTTATTTTCCACGATTCCCATGTTAAAATTCAGATAAAATATTTCTGCACAAATTCAATTATGCTTAAACAACGATTTATCGCATTTAATACGCCCCTGATGAATTTCATTAATTAAATTAAATTTTCTACTATAATGGTTGCTCTTCTTATTACCGATAGTAGGTTATGTACCATTTTATTATCTGTTGTCATGTTTCTTCTTAGCACTTCGTTTCGTTATTTTAGTACGCGTATTGCTGATGGTCGTTAAAATTTGCGCTCTTGCCAGTGGCACTACCGCCTTCGTTGCTGCCACTCAGCACCTATAAAATGTTGTTGAATTTAAATGCTTAATTGTCTAATGAACAGCCGCGTGCTGCGCCAGAGTGCCGTAATGACCATCAGTACCAGGAAAGCGTTGCTGTAACCGCCCCCACACCAACCCGCCCTATCGTGATGATGAGACTCGCAATGGTAGTAGTATTTTTAGTAGTAACAAGTACAAGAAGCGCGTCATTTGGCTATCATAACATGCACGTTATAATTAAAAAGACTGCTCGTTAAAATTTTGACGACGCCTTCTCTTGGGTTCCTCGTGTTGGCAATTAATTAAATTTTCTATTCGCACATACTTAATAATTAACGAACTGCCTAATTATTTATTTATGTTCATATTTATTTTAATATTCTATTTTATCTTTCTTATTCGAATATTCTAAACGAATGAATATTTTAATCCTTATCAAAAACGTTTTCATTTTCGGATTTCACAAATTCAATCTTTATTTAATTTAATTATCTATAAACAATTTCGGGTACATATAAAACAGCACAGTTTTAATCAATTATTTTAAGGATTATTTAAGAAAATTTTATTACATTTTATTAGATTTAATGTAAAACTCGGAATTTAATCCTTGGTGATGTTATTTTCTACCATTTTGGATAAATATTATTCTCTAATTAATTATTATCTTGTATTTGTTTTATTAAGCAGCTGCTAGGCCTTTTTGAGCTTGAATTTAAATCCACGCGTGGCACACGTGCGCAAAACGCCAACAAGCCAAAGTGTAAATCAAGTCGTCCTTATTTCTGTGTAGATCTCGTTGCGCTGTAGCCATTTCCAGCCACAATTTCGTGTTAGCGAAGAACGCACATCTTCCTCTCGTCTCTTCCGTTTCTCTGGAGTGCCATCTTCTCATCTTGCTCGGTTGCGTTATCTACGCAGCGACATTACCTCGTAACTCTTCGCCTTCGCTGCCTCCTCGCCGCCACAGCCGCCCGTCGCCCGCCGTCTTCGGTTTGGTTGGCGGTGGAAGAATTTACGAGCGCGTGCAGAGGCGGCATTTAAAACAATGACGTATAATCGCACGCTGTGGACTCGTTAAAGCAACGCGCGCGCACCAACTATCATTGCTTTTAATAATAATTTTGCTCGTCATCTTTGTTTCTTCAATTGCGAACGTGCCTGCTGTTTTTTCGGTTGCTAAAGGCTAAAAAACATCGTTATTTTAATTCGGTTTTATGTAAATTGTGACTTTTTGTTTGACTTTGAATCAATTCGGTGTCGGGCTAATTCGATTTCAATTTAATTCGCGCGAGGGCCCGTTAGGATTGCGCAAGGGATTAAAACGTTTAAATTTGTTTAGCCTTAGAGCACGAACGGATGAGGCAGCCGTCGACCCCGACCCCAACCCTGGCGGCACCCGGCGGGATGAATTGGATAAACATTTATATAGCAAAATTGGTGGTTGTTTATTTATAGGTACATTTATTTTTGAAATAATTTGTTTGGTACGAATTCTTTTGTTTCACAATTGAGGCTTCATCGTGCGGCTTGTACGTGTTTTGTTGCGATGCAATCACGAATAGAAATTCATTTACCTTTTATTACTTGTATGTCAATTCACGACACGAGTGAATTGACAATTTGCGAATTTGCATCAATCACAGTGCGGAGCGCGCTAAAAGATTAACAAATTAACATGTTGAATTGGACTCGTTTAAAATCCAAAAGCAAAACCTCCATCCACCGTCGTTTCTATGATGAAACTGACAACAGTCGCATTCAAGCCATGCTGGAAATCTACCACATTTTGGCAATTCAAAATAAACACTCGAGTACATATGCTGTCGGCAGGCAATACGAAAATACGAGACGAGTTAAATATTCGGTAATTAGAAAAGCTTCAATTTATTTCCAAATCGGATTCGAAATCAATCGTAAAGTGTAATTACTATTTTGTAATTACATTTTCACTTTCACGTTCGATTTTATTTCTAACAACCTGGCATGTAATCAATTCTCAAGTTATTACATAATCCGCAGGAAAATTGCTAAGGATGACTATGGTAACTTTTCTCATAACATTGATTTTAAATTTAACCACTGCTTTTGAAATTCAATTCATTTATGACTAGCATATCATTTCTGCAACGCATTTCTTGGCAATAGCGAAAATGTTATGCCGACTTTTAAGGAATTTGAAACAAAAGTAGTTGGGATAGATGACTTTTTTTACATCGTAAATTGTCAACTATTTTGTAGCTTCAAATATGATATCTCCCAAATATGCAAGTTTAGTTTCACTAATTTAAAGTTACGTCTTTGGAAATAACGAGACTCGGTTTAAAGTTATCTTTTTACGCGTTATCAATAAATCTGCAAATCGCAATAAAGCCGTAATCAAGTTTAGTCACAATTTATATCATACAAGATAGATGAATATTATTTCAGAATGATTTATGCAATTGCGAAAGTTGCATCACATTTCTGATAGGTATTTGTGTTATTGTCGAATGAAGAACTAAGGCCGGAAGTAATATTACATCATCCTACTACACATTGAGTGAATAAGCAATAAATCCATCGTCTCGATGGTAAACAACAAACCTAAGAATTGAATGAATTCACTCCGCAGAGCAGGAAATAAGTAATAAATTCTTCTTCCTCAAATACGGATCCAACTACGTACATAAAACAATGCTGAAAGGCAGTGCGAAATTGTTCCGCTGACTGGAGAAAGTGAGATGGATGCAATACTTGCAAATGCAGAGACGAGAACCTAAATAAGTAAAAGCCAATGCAGCTATATTTTAATAACTGCTCGCATTGTTGCATTTCTTCGTTTAAAGTTTACTCCGAATAAGTTGGAATTTATAGCGGTTGCGTTTAAATTAAATTTCTTGGGAAAGAATTTCTATGTGATTACGCTGAATATTAAAATTTTAAACTTGAATTTTCTTCACAAGAATTATACATGTTTCCTTGATTAAAACAATCGATGAATTACTGAAACTAGAAATGCATGGAAATTTGAGTTTAAATAAATATACTATTTAATTAATTTGCATTTCTTGAAAATCGTGGAAATTAAACAACCGGGGGGAAATAATACAAGTTGAGTGGAAATTTGTTGAAACGAGAATTTCTCTGAAGTAAATCGTGCCATCGTGAATAAATAATACCAGAAATCGTGCAATTTTCTTGTTGCTTTCATTGAAATTAACTTATTTTCTGCAATTCCTCGTAGGTTTACATCGTACTTATTCTATTTTCTCATTTCGAATGCACATAAAATTTATTTGTTCCTGCATTAGTGTTATCAACTACTGCTGGACATCTACGTCCGGTGAACACTCGTCGCATAGACCTTTGGTAGTAATAGTCAATAACTTATAACGTTGAATGTGTGTCCAGTTTGAATAGAAATCAAGGATGCACCAAAGCGCAAATATGTCGAATGCAAACGCAGCATTTCTCCATTTTCTCGCATTCATTTCATTCATACTCATAGGGAATTTTTGAACGCTGAATGCGCACGCCAAACGAACGGGATAATGTGCTGTAGCTACCGGAAAGGAAAACTGGGATGCATTCGAGTGCACTCTCTTTCGTTTCTCCATGTTACTCACTTACATTACATGTGTTTGCAGGAAGAATGCATGCAAGACGTTTCTCCATCGGAAATTGCCAACAAAAATGGTTCCATTTCCTATAAAATCATTGTACGAAAAAGACGCACAACTATTGAAAATTTTCTATTACTTGCAAATAATGCGTATTATCAGTGTCTGATGATTTTTCTTATTTGCTCTCTTGCCGAAAGCAGAAACTCGGGTTTTCACAGGATTTTAGAAAAAACAAGCAAAAATTACCCGAGAAAAGAACGCGAAGAAATATTTGAAGCTGTGATCATCAACTGGACGTTACTTCTTCTGCTACTCTGCCTGCACATCTCGACACAGCTAGAGAAGATCCCGAGGGATACGCTACGTTCCTCCATCTGTTCGTCCTTCTGGTCTTCCCGGGGCCTAAACAGGTTTACGAGACTCGCTGCTTGAAACGTGTAAGGACGAGTGAATTTGTACGTTCGTTTGCGCCAAGTTATGTAACTCGGTGAGGAGCACGTACGCGCCGCGTAAATAATCAGCTTCTTCCCTCTTCCTTCGTCTTCTTCTTCTTCTTCAGCTGGTCGTATTACTCTTGTACTTTGTGTTCTTCACGTCCTTCATAATCTCGCGTACGCATCTTGAGCGCATTGCATTCTTCTTCAGGTAATCGCAACGCGCGCGTGTGTTCCTCATCTCTTCATTTCATCTCAAAAGCTGCTTCGTCGTGTAATGTCTTTACTGAGCGTGCTCATCTCTGTTGTCTTCATCGTCTTCGTGCTTTTGTTGGATAACATTTGTTATAACTTTGTATGCCAAAACGTGGATGTCCCGGATAAGAGAGAGAGTTTCGAGGATAAATAGCACATTAAAATTCTTGGTGGATCTAAAGTGAAATTTAAGAAGAGAGCATATACTTACTCTAATTATCCTTATCGTTTAATTTTATAAATTCAATTTAGATATAAAAAAATTACTTATCTTTTTCTTATTTGTTTGTATTTTTGTTTGGTGGAGTGGCCGAGAAAAAGATTTTGTTTCGTTTTGTAAAGCACTTCCGCATTTATCCTAAATAGACGCCAGGATAATAACATTAAGTAAGTCGGAACGAGGCACTTTCGCATCCTCGCCGCGTTCGCCGAAGAAAAACGACAATGTCTTTATTATTATCAGCGTCTCGCGCTCGTTATTGTTGTCGTTGTCGCCGTTTGCCCGGCTGGCTTACTTTTTTCTTCCTCTTTCGCTTCTTAGTTTTTTGTCTTCATTTAGCCTCATTCTTTGCCTCTTCGCGCTATTGCCAAACAACGATAGAGCGAACGAACAGCGGATATTTCACCGGACATTCAAGGCTATTTTCTTATTGTGCTTCTTCACTTGGAATGTTCGAAATGTCCAAACATTTGTGCGATTCATGTTATTGAATCCTATACTGATAATTCTTTATTTCTTTACGTCCTATAACTTTAACTGACAATAATACTCGATCAATTACATTTTTATTTTTGGATTTATGTCGGATTCGAAGCTAAACACTTTCGGAAAGTGGAAAAGGGAAAACAACAAATGTAAAAATTCTGCTCATATATTGAAATCATTTGGTTGGGTAACATCAACAGAATGAATTGAAACTCATTAATTAATGAGTGGTAAAGCGACGAATATAGTCGTTTGTTTCATAATTAAAATTATTGCGAAAGTAAACTGTTGATTCTTTAGTCAATACTAATTATCAAAAATTTTCGGTTATTTATACTCTTTTTTTCTATAATATCTCTGCATATATTCTATGAGAATATTCTGTAATTGGAATTTTAACAATTATTCTGTAGTTTATTATTTTTTTCTATAATATCTCTGCATATATTCTATGAGAATATTCTGTAATTGGAATTTTAACAATTATTCTGTAATCTATTTATTTTTTCTATAACATCTCTGCATATATTCTATGAGAATATTCTGTAATTGGAATTTTAACTATTATTCTGTAATTTATAGTGTACGAATTTAAACTTTAATATTTGCTTACGATTTGCCATGAAACCTTTCTGCATTCGTACTGTTGTTTTTGCAAAGTACAAAAAGGTTAACGCCTAAAGTGGTAATTCTTCCAGTTTAACAAATTCAAGCCTTAGGAAATGATTGAATTGAATTGATTTGGTAACACATTTTCTCAAAAGGATTTGAAATACTCTGCGGTATTAAATGGCATGAAAAGGGGGGAAACGAATGAATTAAAATGAAAGCACGTGTGCGAAGTTTGATGAGTACGACGACGATGATGATATTATTGATGTGTTTTAATCGCGGAGGTAAACACATTGCGCTTAAAGAGATTGTGGTTCACCACACGTATGCGGATCGATGATTGCTGGCTCCGTTTTGCTTTGAACGAAACGAGAACCGAGTGAACATGCTTGCGGTGGTTCCTTCAATTTGACAGCCCTAAGCGTCTAACGCACAAATTCTCCAGGGCGGTTGTGTGTGCTCCAGCCGCAAATCTAATTATATATATCTGTATATGTATTATATGGCTATAGTTTCTCTGTTGATGTCAGACGAGTTTCCTAATTTTAAGGGTAGAAAATTAAAATTTCAAATTTCAATTTATATCAAAATTATAATTCGATTTTTTCCACTTTTTCAGGGACAATACGCACTCAGTCAATATTAGACTACGAAACGAAGACGCATTATTGGATTACTGTCTACGCTCAGGATCATGGAGTGGTTCCACTCTACACCAGTGTTGAGGTAAGTTTTTTTGCCAAAATTCAATTTTAAGCTTGATTAATTAAAGTGATTTAGTTTAATTAATTTTAATCATACTCTACACAAGCGGCAAGCACATAAAGAAAAGAGAACGAGCGAGTGTAATATAACTTTATAATTTATCATAACTCAAGTGCAACAACTCGCGAATGTAACTCGAGCAACCAGAACGACTGCCAACCGAGTCTCTCTCGAATGCGTTGCGCGTCGGCAAAATTCTGAAATTGGGCAAAAGTTACGCGTGTTTGGTTTAGTATATAGCTCACAGGCGAAAAGAGCGAGTAGTGAGTGGTGCTGAAGACGAAACTTTTGCATTTTGCGTTCGGTCGTGCTTTCGCTTCAGCTAAGACGTGGATGAAAACACACACACCCACGCACCATATTTCATGCAAACTCCACATTGCGAATGTCCTTTTAGCCACAATTGCCTTGTTTTACTACTGGCCAACTTTTCATTCGGTCAGAAATGCCGAGAGAGTTTGCGACATGTGCGTAATTGTTACATAAATTATTTGTGTGCGTACACAACTTAATAATTTAATAGAGTTATTCACTTAACACTTTGCAAAAACGAAATTCAATTACCATTACTTTGGATGTAATAATTTTTCAGCTAATGGTAGTGAGTAATTTAAAGTAAATGTTGTTAGCAAACTGGGGATACGATGGGTAACTTACATTTAATACTAATCCAGAAAGATGTTGTCTTGAATAACTTTTATGTGCATTGCGTCTTCTCAAGTGAAGAGACTATTTCAGTAATTACCTACACAAGGTAATTATTTACGCAGGGAATAGCAATATTATTGATTTTTTAGCTTATGTTTCATGAGTAATTTTGTTGCAAATTCAACCGCAAGTATTTAATTTAGCTTGTGTGAAATTTCACCTGAAGTAGTGGTTAATTCAATTAGTAGAGAAAATTTATCCTTCCTTTAATTTTCTAACTCTAAAATTAGGAAAATCATCCGTCATAAACAGACAAACCGTGACTGTATACAGCCATATAAACTTTTCTAAATTAATGTTTAAAAATTTATAATATATTATACGTATATATCAAGTTTCCAATTTTTACGACGAAATATTATAGCGATAGATAGATTCTGTCGTTGTACGCGAAATTAACTCGAGTTGAAAATAGAATATATGCAAAGCACGTATGGTTATGATTATAATAAAACGTTGCATAATTAATGAATTCATTTTTGCTTGTAATTCTATTACGAAGCATGCAAATTGCATATTTTAAACTCATTTTATAGTCATGACTGAATATGTTTTGTTTATCTACCTCTATGTAAAGTTGGCGTATTTAGTTAGTGCTGTTATTTAGCTCTATTTAGCATTTTGGTTATTTATTTGGAGTGCAACAGTGGCGCAGAATGCATTTTATTTGCATTGCATTGCGCTGCAGTGCTTTGCATAGCATGGCGTTTCGCTGGCGGCGGCGAGTTTTAAGGGTTGCGAACGCAGGCTAGAGGGCCACGAGTGAGTGCTGCTGCACGGAATGTTGTGTACTTCCGGTTTCGGCAGACAGGATCACGTCGTCCAACTTAACAATGCACACATAACATCGTTCTAGGTACACACGCGATTTCGATATGCACCTGATAGGAATAGCTGCATTACGTAAACATTTCGTATTCGCCGTTCCTGCCACCGCCTCCGGACGCGAGTGTAAAATCGCATAATAGTTTGGTTAAATATTGGAAAAAGCTGAAATATTTATTTTACTCATTAATTTATTGTGCAAAGCAAAAGCTAATTGTGGATTTATTTATTCGAGCAATTTCAATTTTTTTTCTAGAACATGATTCAGCTTTTTATATTAAATGCTGGAATATTTCATTACAATCAGCACACGTATGGCATGGAAACGTGTCATTTTTTATTTTTTGCTAGGGTTTTAATATTAAAAAAGTGGGAAGAATGTCATATGAGCGTCCTCTTCACATGCTTGAGAAAACATCATCGCTGACTGTTGGTCGCAGACATGAAAAATGCTAAAGAAATTGGCGCGGAGGTGGAAGGAAACAAGCCTAGGGGTGAAAATGACAAGAACCAGAAAATAGCGAAGGATGCACAAGGGCAAATGGGAAAGATAGCTGAAAGAAGAGGTGTGAGAAAGGATGCACAAATTGAATGGATGAATGAAGCATAAAAATGGTGTGATTTCTATATTCAGAAGAAACTTCACAATTTTTAATTCCCAACTTTTTCTTGAGACAAATTTTAAGTTCTTTTTAAAATACGGCAATAAACAAGATAATTTTGAATTTTTAAATAAAATACTTACTCAATTTTCAATTAGCTTTATAATTTTTTATCTTTCCAATTTCTCTTTGTACATTTTTTTTATATTTAACCCACTTTATTTTTTTATACCGCTTTATACACATCAAAAGCCATTAACGATGCCAAAGCGTAGTAATTAAGAAGGTGCAAAATCATTAACGTTTTTCCTATCTTTTCCTCCTTCTCTTTATTTTCACTTTTTTTCCTGTGCACAATTCCAGGCGACGAGTCTGATTTCTCTTCACTTTTCTTGGTTGCAAAAAGCGTATTTTGCTTCTTGCAAAAAGCATTCATTTGATCATTCAACTCCGCTCTTTTTTCCTCTCTATTATCCTGAGAGTTTCCTTCTTATTTGCACCTTTTTTCTCGCACGTTTTTTTACACACCCTACCTTTCGATTCTTCCTCTTCGCCTCTCGTTTTTTATCGCGTGTTGCGGTGAATTGGTAAATGGTTCTTGGAATGTTTCTTGATTTCCAAATTTCCCCAGATCCACTTTTGTGGTTTTAGTTGTTCGCTTGCGTGCGAGACTACTTTAACGGTAAGGGTGTATCTTTATAAAGCGGGAAAATGCGTGCGTGCCCTCAGGATCACATTAATGTTAACGCTAACGATACATAACTGATATACATACACATTTCTGGAATCCCCCTTGTTCTTTACAAGGGGGATACGTATAGTTTGCAGTGTTACCACCGTTGTTGCCGTCGCTGGGATTGCCACAGTAGCCCAGTTTACACGTTCACAGGAAACCCGGAAACCGGGGAGAACAGGAAGGGAACGCTTGAAATTTACGAGGGGTGTGCCGAAAACTGGCGCCAGGGAACTAGCTTTTCTTTTTCTTCCATCTCTTTTCCGCGTGTAAAAAATGCAACAAAAATGTTCACGTAGGGTTTACTTGCAACAGGATAACAGGAGAAAAGTATAGGGTGCGCAGAGGTTGAACAGGAAAAGAAGCTGAATAGGAAAAAAACGATATAAAAGCAATTGCGTTGGATTTCAAAATTTAGCGTCGTGACTATTTTATGAGATTACTACAAATCCGTCTTAATATACATCTTGTCATGATGCGCATTAAGATAAACTGAAAATTATTATCCTTATAACTACAATTTATGATAATAGGAAAAGGTTGCTAAAAGTGGACCACTTAAGCAAGAGGAGGATAGGACAACCAATTTTGTTACTTGATATTCATCATTCATAATTGTAATTCATAATATGAGTTTCCAAATTTATTAGTTTTATTCATAAGCAATCTAAAAATAACCTTAAATTGTTCTTATTGATTTATATATTTTCGGAAACTTACGAAAAGTAGCTGAATTCTGTGAAACGCGTTATATATATTGGGTGATATTTGGAAATTAGTTTTTTAAATCATTTGTAAATTTTTATATTTTTTGAAGAATTAGAATCAATCATTTCTATTACCAGTTTTTGCTGTAAATATCTTGATTTATCATTTTTGTTAAATTGCTCTTTTATGCAGATAAATTTTTATATTTTTGTTTATTGATGAAACAAGTAATAATGAATAATCGTTGATAGTGAAAAATGCAAAATATTTCATTCGGTATAAATTGCTCATATGTAAAGCGCATTCATGATGCATGCACAAATTTGAGCAAATGTTTAATATTTTCGAGGGCAACGCATTTTTACGATTTTTGGATGCGGCTGTTTGAAACGGGAATATCGAAAATAAAACTCAATACAAGACACAAATACATTTGCATGCTAACTAATACACTTTGCGTAAACTCACATGGCGTGAAAATATACATTTCACGATAAAATAAATATAAATTGAATAAATTCCAGCCAATTTGTGCGATCACTGTTTGCGCTCTCAGTTTCCAATCCAATTTTGCCATCAACCGAAAAAATACGCAACCAACGTATGGCAGTAGTTTATTACTTTATTGGGTTTCTCAATTTTCCCATGAGTGAATACATTTATTTATAAATTATCATGCAACGAAATGAATTTCAGTAACAGTTTTGCGGTTAAATGAGTTTTGATTAATTATTTCGAACGTAATTGAAAATAAACTTTAATTAATTTTAATTTTTCAAAATATTTATGTGCGTGCTCGTTTTGATGCTTTAATTTTAATATTAAATAAATTGAAGAATTTTAATAAACAAACCGCCATATTCGGCGAATATACACCTAAAAAACAGAATTAATTAATTATTTAATGATTAACAAGTTGTGCGCTCGCGCTCTCTTCGCATATGAATATTTCATATTTCACTTTACTTGAGTTGTCGCAGTATGACGCGATGTGACACACGTGCACGTGGCACTTTCATCCATCCCACGGGATGCGCCGTTCGCTAAAAGTGCACAAATTCTGAAATATTAAGCGCGAACGCTCCCGGCTCGCGACATTGCGTATTTTGCAATATGGAATGATTATAAATACACATGAACATACACGTACACATGTGCTCTGTATGTTGCGCATGCGCGAAACCATCAACGTCAGCGATGACTGCTGAATGTTCCGGGACTTCCGGGAGCATAACCATCATAATACATATAATATACATGACTTTAGTAAATATTGACGTTTGTTCTGCGCTTGAATTGCGTATGATTAATAATTTAAATATTTGTAGACTATTACGAAATATTATGATGTCTGTTTATTTATTTAAATGTAAAGTCATATAGTATATTCCTGTTGTAAGGTCTAAAAATGAATTATAAAATTTCTAATACTTATGAACTATGGATTTACCATAAATACGAAAACAACAGTGGCGCAGAAAGAAAACACCAAGCTGATTCTTTTTCTGAGAAGGTTAGATCTGTTTCTTTGGAATATCTTAGAGCAAACATCACATGACTATGTAACTTCAGATTATTAGGTTTTTATAGCTCGTGCCATGAAAATGAAGATAATTAGAGATATTTCATAATATTAACGTCCCAATGTTATTTTAATGAATTTGTTTAAACGTCTTATTAAAGCCGACCTCGTTCTTCGAAGTTGACTGTACATTCTAAGTAACAGATATAAGACGTAAGAGACAATATTCATTGTTAAAAACTAGCGATAGCTAATTAAAAGATAATAAAATCTGTTAAGAAATAATGAAACTCATTAATGAGTCGAGTCTATAAAGTTTTGAAAGAGGTTAAACTACTTTCCTTAAGTTAAAACACTTGAGTTTAAACTCGCGCGAAAACCTTAAAGCTGGAACGAAACCTTAAGGAATCTTGAATCCTGTTTCTGAGTGACGTTTACGTGAAACGAACGATCTCCACGTAACTGGGGCATTGTGCCACCATCCGCAGCCACCGCCGATTTGGGGGTGGGAGACGACGCGTTTGAGGGGAATTGAGCGGAACGTTGACGGTGGTGGCGGCGGCGTCGGCAACAGCAACGCAAGCATTGTCGATCTGCATCGAGCTAGCGACCAGATCCTGTTGCACTCCTAAAGGGTGTGGCTCCTTTTCCAACCCTTTCGTTATTATTTTTTTATATTTTATTGCAGAACAAGTTATTATATTTTATTAGCCCGGAAGCGTGTGTTGCATCAACTAGCAAAGTTTGAGTTGGATAAAAGCGAGTGACCACAAAGATAAATCACAATTAAAAAATTAATTAATTGTATGCAACCAAGCGCACACACTCCCTCGGGCAATAGCGCGCGCGTCAGCGGAAGTTGCAAATTAAATTTCTAACCCTGCAGAAAACAAAATAATGCAATTGCATTTACAGAACAAAGTTGCCATTTTGGGCAGCATTTTTACCTGGTTTAATAACGTTTCTTCGCATTTGCAAAAATGTAAAAGTTTGCAACGGGATCGAATGAGATAGAAAACAACATGGCAGTCGTGCAATTTAAACCGGAAATGCAACAGAGCGAAAAAGTAACCGCAAAAAATCAGAGAATGAAATGTTGATGAATGAAAAATCTGCGCTGGACGGAAAAACTCGTTGCCACCTTTACGCTTAAAAAGTAACTAACTGTCTAATTCCACTAACACATTTATTTTAACTCGTGCTCTATGCGTGCGTTCGGATTACATGCAAATACACAAATAGGAGAAGCACGTTCGTTGTATGCACGGAAATTGTGTGGGCGCGCACTTTAAACGACCGCAAAACGCACGTCCCGGAACGCTGAGAATTTTCCATTATTCGTTCGGCGAGTTTAATTTTCTTCAATTAGCAGGGAAAAGGGAGCGAGCTGGCTTGGTCGTACTGGTATGAACGAATTTACATGCGAAAGTAGTGAATGCAATACAAAAACTTTTTTCCATATGCATAATTCACTTAAATACGTGAATAAAAAGACATAAATTCATATGCGGATGACATATATGGTCTTGTAAAACATTACACAGAGTGATTTTGAAAATTATGTACGATTAGTTTAAAATTTTAAATTAACCTTCATTACAAGCAAACTTTAGCACTTTAAATACATAAAACTGCAACGAATAAATTTTTATGAACATGAAAAGCTCACGAGGATAATTTCTTTTTATTATCGTAATTGCAAACTATTAATCTCGCTTTCTTCTCTTGACTTGTTTTCTTATTTATGAAACCAATTAATCCAGTTTTGCGCAAGTTAATTTTAATCTTAATGCAACTATGACACTCATAAAAACAAAGTGTGGCATTATTCTTTATTAAACTTGGGCTCTCGGCTTACTTATTTATTTTTGCAACTTAGTTAATTCCTTGCGGAATTGCGCTTATTACGAAATAAAGTTGATGATAATAACGCAGCGAACGAAACAACCGCTGCGTTGCATTATATCACATGAAATTGAAATAAATACGCAACGCGCGCGTCGCGAAATTGTTTTAATTATCCTCACAATATATCATTAAACATGCGAACAATTCGCTTCAACTTCGCTCTAATGAAGGAAAACAACGCGCGGCGCAATGAAATGCGCCAAACGTGATATCATGACTTGTATCTCACAGCTCAACTCACAAGTTTCAAACTTTCTTTCTCTTCTTTCCTCAGTGCCAAAACCAAGAACTTTTCCTCGACATATTCGAATGCAAACGAACCTTATTTTAACGAATTACAAATGCAAAATAGCGATGTTTATATATTTGTCCAAATTATTTTTGATATATCTAATAAATTACATCTAAAGACCAGAGACTTTTTTAGAGTTTAATTGAATTCTGTCTTTCTCACTTCATTTAGAACATAACCTTTAAGAGCTAAAACAATTCCTCGAAATAGCAGTTTTTAAAAATGTGCAAATTAATTTTAAAAGTTTTAGTGAAAGGCAAAATGAGATGGTTTGTGTATGGTATATAAAATAGCGTTTATTTCGCATAAACTGATACAAACCAAAGTTATTCAAGACACAGAAACTTATGGTTAGATTTAAGGTTATGTTACCATTGCTTTATTCCACGTCCAGTTTGAAGTGATTGTTAATTTGCTTTAACTACTTATTAAGTGTATACGATGAATTCCAGGCTTCCCATTTTATGAAATTATTTTTTCAGTTTTAAAAGTCTTTTAAGATATCATATTCATGTGATTTCAACGAGTCCCCATTCAGATTAAACGCGAAAATTATGCTTAGACAAATCGTAGTAAATTTATAAACGTTGGATTCAGTTATATTGCTGGAGAAACTATTTTGAAAAAATCTTTGGAAGAAACTACCTGAAAATTCAAGCGAAACAACTTGATTTTTTTGTATGAAAATGACACTGAATCAACACAAATCAAGTTACTCCGCAAGTTGCATATAAATTTGAAACGTGAATTTTCTTATAAAAAGACGCCACTTGAAACTAGTTGAAAGTTTAGGCGGAATTTGGATGTTGAAAATTGTGAAAACTTGAATGTCACCAGCAAAGTGGAGCAGAGAGAAAAATAATGCTCGTTATGTGAAATCCATCTCACGTAGCGGGCGCATGAGAAAACTTTGATTATAACGAGACTTGTTCGAGATGCCTCTTTGGTTGGTGTGCGCTTCGCAGCGTGTCTCATCAGAAAACTAAAACTTGTTAAATAACCATCATATGCGCGCGCATTGGGGTGCTGCTATTGCTTGGTGCTACTTCCTCGACTAGAGTAGTTTTCCTTTAAGAATTAATACGCGTGCTTAGCGTTTGTATTGCGCTGGCTTCATTTTCAGCATCAACCTGAAGGCGGGTGCTCACCGCGCCATCGATGATAGCATTACGCGACTAATCCGTGTTTTAATGAATGTTATTAAGTAGCTAACTGTGTATGTTATTAACAAAATACCATCAGTGCAATGAGTAAGTGCTTTTTCGCGTGGTTTAACGCACCGTAAAGCGCACTCGGAAGTAATTACGTCGTTAATTGAGAGTTTCAAGAGATTTTTTCAATTTGATTAAAAATATAAATTAGAACGTTATTATGATTTTAATTTATAGTGCGTACGTATAGAGTTTTACTTATAGCAATTTATTCTTGTGCCATGAAATTAAGTTCTTTATCAAACTAATTCATTTCTAATGCCGGCATAACGATTGAATTAATAATCACAGAGCATGTGATACTCAATATCTTTTTAAAATATAAACGTTTCTCTCTGGGTATCAGGGAACTAACAAATTTGCTCCTCCTGACCTTGCAAATTATGAAGTCCTTTACATCTCATTATGCAATTACTGTTTTACGTGAAATTAAAATTACGCTAAGTAGGTATTTAGAGAATACTTCAGGCAAATTATTACTGATCATATTCCAGTATGTATTTCTTCACTTTTTTCTGTATTTGATATAATTTTTAGACAGCCACATCGTACATATCTCGTATTTTTTTGTAAACTGTTAGTATAAAAATTTCATTCTTTAAATCCCTCGAGATATTGGATTCAGCAAAGTACAAATTCATACAAATTAGTTTTAACACATCATAAATACAAATATGAATTGATAATAAAAAATTGCAAAGCTTTCGAATCCAAATATTAGGTTAAGATCTAAACTAATGTGAGAGTAATTGCCTACATTACAGCCCTATTAATGACATACAGTTTTATTATTGCAGATAATTGTACTTATTGTCGTTATAAGTGAAATGTATTATATCCCCAGAAGTTAAAATTTGCCATCCGTTTTCAGAATATTGTTGAAGAGATATATTTAAAACATATTGTGATTTTCTGTTTAAAGTATAATTGTTAAATTTTTTACAGGTCTACATCGAAGTGATAAATGCGAATGACAACGTCCCATTGAGCGATGCAGCAGTGTACTATGCACGCGTGGAGGAAGACAGTCCCGAGGGATCGCCAGTGGCGCAAATCACCGCCACCGACAAGGACGCCGACCCGCGCCAACGCATCACCTATGCGATCGTCGGCGGCAATCCGGAAGGATTCTTCACCATCAACGCGAACACCGGTGAGTCCGTCTCAACACGCTATACTCTTGCGCTATTTTTCTTTACTCCTTTATCAACAAACACATCTATCGAATCGAATATCTTTCTTCTCTTCTTCCTTGCGTTTTTTTCGATTAAATAATGTCTCCAATCGATCTTCTTTCTGCTAAAAGCAGCACAGGGACGAGAGTATTTTGCTTAAAAAAATGAAAAAAGTGAAAAGTGGGGAAAATTTAATGGAAAAATCTATAAACGCACATACGCCCCATCAATATACACAGTGAGGCAGTGAGCGTGCACGTGTTGGCTAAACAAAACCGGAAAAATAAATAACACCACCACCCTCAAAAAAATGATAAATAAGGTTTCATATTTCTTGTTGTGTTTTCTTTGCATACAACTTTTTCTTCATCTTGCGCCTGTGTTATCGCATTTTTATTTAAACTTGCCAATATGTCTAGCTTTTTCAATTGTTGACTTAACCTCAACACAACACGGATGTTGGCAATTCGTGCAGAATCAACATGATGAACAAAATTTCTTCTTCAGCTGTTTTTCCAATATTTTTACGCGTTTTATAAATATGAGCGAAGATCATATCTATTTGTGCGCAGCCGAGATGCAGAAAGACGGACGTGTTCAATGAGGAAGAAATGCAATTTGCATGGGTTTTCAATCATCTCACTCCTCTGGTTGGAGGATAGTTTTGAGTGCTTCTCATCTGCCTGCTTTCTTGGGACGCGGACGGAAGAAATTTTACGAGGAAACTTGCAACGGCGCGGAAAATGCACGCAGTATGCTTATTTGCGTGGTTATTCAATACGCTACTGCTTCCGCAGTTGCCGTTGCCGCCAACAGCCACCATTTTCAAATTGACTTTTATCGAATTTCATCAAACTTTATTATTTATTAAGACTCCCTTCGACGGCGGTGCGCGGATTCAACTATTATATTACCATTAAACCGGCGTTAAACTAATGATAATACTTCACTGGTGCGCATATGCACAACGAGCGAAACTTTGCGAAATTACACAATTTCCAAATTTAGAGCAGGCTGGCGATGAAATTTAATATCTTTCAAATTATTTTCTGTAACTCGACGTGTTGTTGCAAACTTTGCCAATCTGTGGATTAATTTAATTAAAATTGTTTATAATATAAGCAAAGTAATGCTTGGGCATGTAGAAGAATATTTTTATGGCATTTTCGTATAAATAAAACCTAAAAAACATAAAAATAACGAAACTGAAATGTGACTTTCATATTATTTCCGGGACGTGATTCTATAAATCGTGAGTGTTTCTATTTTCTTTACGCTTTCTTTAAATATATTTTGATCTAGGAAATAGTCACGCATTCACTACTTTTTTTTCGTATAGCAGAAAATCCTTTTCGCATGTCTTGTTCGCTGGTCAATAAATAAATTATGAAACTTTCCGCTCACGCTGCTTGGCTTCAACGAATTTTCAAGCCTTGACATCTTCGTCTACACTCCACGTACGATTGTATGATTTTCTTACGTTTCTCGCACACCAATAGACCAACTGAAGAGCCATCATCAATAAATAACTAAACTCAATTCAAGCCTAACTCGAATGAAATGTAATGAAAAATAAACTTGCTCGCTCACCGGTCGCTCGTGTTCGCACTTCAATTAATAACATGTCACATGGAATTCGCATCGGCGAGCTAGCTTCATTTCGTAAATAAAATGCGAAGAAATTGTTGAAAACAAATATCCAGTCGGGCGCACTAAATAGAGAACGCGCAAGTAAAAAGGGTGGGCGAGGAAAATGTAAGATTAAATGAAAATTTATTTCTGTTTCGACGCGCCGTTCAAGAAGAAACACGTCGTTGTTTTTGCACGATGCCAGCGAGCAAGCAATATGACGCTTGCACCGAATTCGCGAATAAAATTGAATTAGTCACGTAATTGAATTCGCAAATAGAGCGACGACGACGAAGAGCTCGAGAAGCGAGGATTCATTAAGAGAATGATGTGCAACAAACAATTTCAATTTTCACTCGGAATAAACAAAAGTTTTACAAGATGGAAATTGTCAGCGATTTTAAAGGGTTAATATTAATCTATTAGCCTTTCCTTTATCAGATAACTCAAAGTTTTATTCCGTAAACTACTTAAAATTTATATTTTTGTTAATAGTTAAGATAACACTTATTCGGATAACAAATTCGATGGCCATTATTAATGTTGCCCACTTTTAAGTACGTTATAAATGCTCCCAATCATACTTAACAGAAAAACTCATCTCTAGATGGTCAAAGCCAGATATTAAGAAATAATTTGGCTTTAATTTGACGAATATTTCTTTTATTGAAACATTTCATACTAAAAACCTAATTGGCGAGGCACGAGAAATAAAAAGAAGGAAATAATTCTACTTGGTTTTTAAAATAATGTAGTGTGGAGTACAATCAAAATGTTTAACATGTAAAATTGATTTTGAGGACTTCGAGTGCCTTTTTGAAAAATAAAGTTTCAGAAAGAACACTTTTAAAGTTGGAATTTATTTTCCAATTAAGTCACATCGTAAAATATTCAATCTTGTTTAATTTTCATCTTGACAAAGTTGAATTTTTAATAAGAGCATTACGTTCAACTCCCTCGCAGTTACTTTACGCAAAAGTGAGCGGCAAAGAACGAACGCAACGCTCGGTGATAAAAACTGAATTTTACACAGTATTTGAATGATTATTCCGTAATTTCGTCCGTGTGCAAAGCATATTTCCCTCAACTCTTATAAACGCGCATAAAAAGCGCATAAAACAAAAACGTTCAAAGCACAAAGGCACCGTCAGTGTTTCAAGTATCACCAATGAAGCCAAAACAAAGCAAACGAAACCAACACATGTGCTGTATGTACTCGCGGAAGCGGCAAAGTCAAAGGCGGTGGCCGTGGCGGCAACCAGCAGCACCAGTTTTATACGTTAAAGTTTCGCACTGTATGTGAGAAGCGCAAAGCGGGCAGCCGGGATAAGCGTTTGATTAAATTTTTATATCGGTTTCTAGAAAGTAAATCAATTTTCCGTTTAATGCTTTTTACGTTATGGGCAGCAACATTTGAAATTTATTCTTTTAATATACACACATACATTATTCAAAATACGAAAATGATATTTCAAATGATTGGGAATTTCTCAAATTTAAATTTCAAAATGTTGAGTGAAATTTCTGGAAAATAAGAAGTGCGTATTTCAGCATGAACAAGAAGAAAACTTTAGGGTGTCCTCTTGTAACTTTATTCAAAACTTTTCTTTTGTAAGGCTCGCTAGAATGATGCAGCATGTTGCAATGAATGAAAATTTCCACTCCTTTTCCCGATCCGTGTCCCAAAAACTTGACGAAGAAGAAGTAGAAGTTGAGAAGTGCGAATGTGTCAGCTCTCTTCACTTGGTCGCTGTCAATGGTACGAAATCAACTTATTGTTGTATTACTACTCTCACCTTCGCATTTTTGCTGAGCTGCTCTTCACTTTTGCGTCTTTTACAACCCTAGGACAAACAACAAAAACGCTCCGGCTTTCTGTATAAAAAGCTATACGTTGAACTACATATTCTTTGTTTCGTTTCCGGATTTATCCGCAAAGAAACGATACATTCGAGGGGATGAAAAAAGGTTCGAGGTGTAAGAATAATAAGAATAGACCGTGAATAACAAACGGGGGAGAAGTTTGTGGAGTGTTCTTTCGATCGAGTTCTGAAGGGTTTTCTACGGGTTTATAAGTTATTTAATTGTTGTTGACCTTTTGGTGAACTTTACAAAAAAAGTTCCTAATGAATTCCTGAGGTTGAAAATAATAAGAGGCAGCATTTTATAATACTAGAAAAATGCGGCGATTTGCATTTTAGAATGAGATTCAAAAGTTTTCCTTATTCATTTTATCTTCATGTTGAATTTCTTGTTCGAGTTCTACTTTTCTTCAAGTTTGTAAACTGAGAGAAACTGATGTTACAATTCTCCAAACCCTTTTTAACTCTTTTGCGAGCACGAGAACAGCACAATCAAATTCAGTTCTTTCCACTCTTTTATATTTTCCATTTCTTGCACTTTCCAGAAAAATGTAATTTAAATTGCATTGAATTTTAAATCAATCATGCATATTCAAGTGCATTCCTTGGAAATGATTTTCTGGTTTGTGCACGCAGAGCGCAAAGCAAATCGGAAGACCGCGCTGAAATCAATAAATAATAACGTTCATGATCGAAAACTATCAAGCGCATGAAAATCGTGCTAATTTCCCATATGCACGTATGCAAAACTCTCGAACAGCCGGAAATTAACATCAATTTCAAGCACGTACAACTTTTGCAAATAAATGTGCTCAAGAAGGGAGAATATAGGCAACTTCGATCGCGTTGCGTCCGACATTTATGAAAGTTGCAGGTGTAATTTTCTGCCGAGGAAAATTCGTCGGAAAATTGCATAATGGTGGAAAGTCGTACAACAACACGAGCAGGGTTATTCCGTTCGTGCACAACCCAATTCCAGATTCATAAAAAATATTTCGGTTTCGTTTGCGTTCACGAGATGGGCAAAATGCATTAATTTCCGCGAATATGCTCACGCACCACGTTGTCGATAAATATCAGCACGAAGGGAAAAATATGTCCCCGAAAGCCGCATAACTCATTTAGGTTCGTTAGCCGGTTTGCGTACAGTTTGGATGTTTTGATGATATGATGGCAATACAGATGGTAATTCTGATGATGATCACACATGCGCACACGCCTACATGTTTTGTAACGTATGCTACCAACCATACAAACGAGCACTGTATGTGAACGTGTGTTTGCGTTGAGCAAATTCCGGAAAATGCAGATAAAATAAAGCGTTCATTATCAACGGTGCAATAATTCAAATACTAATTAAGCGCGTGTCTCTCATTCGACACACGTGCTGTGCTTGTTGCCTAATATATCACCAAAAATGCAGTGGTTTATTTACATTCTACCTCCGTAATTATTGCTTATATGATTCCCTAAATCCGGATTACTTTTTGATAATTTATAAGTACCCAAGTAGAGAAAGCTGTTGTCCTTCTTTAACAATTGATCTGGTGCCTTGAACATCTTCATGTCCTTCGTCGTTGTCCTGTGTTCCCAAATAGAGCATGGCCTTAACAATAATCGTAAACTAGCGGCAGCATCGAAGGAATAAGG
The DNA here is from genome assembly GCA_030264675.1 of Anaulacaspis nigra. NCBI lineage: Eukaryota > Metazoa > Arthropoda > Insecta > Coleoptera > Staphylinidae > Anaulacaspis > Anaulacaspis nigra. The sequence goes on along the minus strand of JARJDV010007929.1, from coordinate 84,906 downwards.
GGATAAAAACTCGCTCTAACGCGTGCGCACTCGTAATAGGAGCAAATCGTTCCTGTTTTTCGTCGAGCTCTTCTTATTTTGTTTTAGTTTTTGCGCTGCTTTACAATTCGCGTGTGCAGTCCTCCATCGTCCAGCGTGTTTTTATTTTTATCCGACTCCGCGAAGAAAAGAGAAAGAAAGCAAAGAGTAACATTTGAAAGTAACAAGTAAACTCAACTTCAACTATTCTACCGTTCGTGTCACTCTCGTAGCTTACCATGCTTTATTCTTCTTAGTCACATACACTCGCAATCCTATATGCGAATAGTTTAGTTTTGGTTGGCATTTAGTCGTCGTCTTCGTCATTGCGCAAGTTTCTCTACAGTCGCAGTTGTTGTGTATTTCGCTATTTCAGTTGTATTTTCAGTGCTTACGAAGTCGTGACTCAAAACAATCGTGGTTTGCAGCAATATTTGTTGCGTTTCCCTCTTTATTTCTTTATTTGGTTGCTCGTTTGTGAGTTCACTTGACAAGTGTGGAACAGAGAAAGAGGAAGAGAAAATACAACAAGCTGGATTCACGAGTGAGGGATGCGAATGTAGCTACAGAACTAAGCAAGTGACATTGCCAACGTTGGCAACACTGGATTGTAACAGATCCAATAAGGGATGCTTAAACCCTCCGGATTATTTAATTCATTCAGTTTAACTCTCCATCTCTAAGCACGTTCAATAAATTTTCTCCACACTTTTTCCCTTCATTTCACTTTATTCTTGTGGTTACCACGAATAATTTTTTTGTTCCTTTAATTTTCGAATTCAATTTTCCTTTATTTCTTTCTTTAAATTAGACTTTGATATAAATTTATTATAACCTTATTCTTTATTTGTTGGTTGGTTGACTGATTGATTGATTGGTTGATTGATTTATGTTTCAGGAAATATTACAACAACCGTACGTCGCTTGGATCGGGAAACACAAGATGAACACATTCTCGAGGTAAGGAAATTCATCTTTCTTATCGTTTTTCTCAGATCTTCGCCTGTGTGATCCGCGTGTTTTCTTTCCGGTATTTTTCATATTTCATAAGCGCGTATATCCGCAAACTTGTCGTTTGCCAAGTTTTAACTCGTGCATTTATTTCTCGAGCACACAGAAAAAATAAAAGGCATAGAAGACATGGCAAAGGAATTTGAAATTCTGAAAAAGTTGGGATGAAATTTGCAGCGAACACATTTGTACTTCTTAAGTAGTAAGCAGAACATATTTTTTAAGTCGCGACAGATAAATCAACGTGAAGAAAAAGCATTTTGCGGATAAGAAGAAGACGGACAGGAATTAAAACATGTGTGTAAGGAGGCAGGAGGAATGCTTGGATTCAAAGAAGAAAAAGGATAAATTGTAACTCCTCTTCTCTTTTACTATTCCGTTTCTGCGCAAACAAGTGGAGCACATAACGAAATATAAGGCGAAGAAGACGTAGAAGAACAAGAAAAACTTGCGCGACGCGAAAAAAACTTTTGCATTTGGAGCGGAATAACCGACACGTTTTTTCCGTCTTTCTAAGGATTTCTTCGTTCGGAGTGCTCTCCTTCACGCAGGAGAAGAACACGACGAAGACGAAGAAATGTGCTGAATACAAATGAAAAATTACATATTTTTTCGGCGTTTTTCACTCACGCATTCATTCATATTCACTCAGACGAATGACCTCTTTGCATACCAACAAAAACATCGTCGTCACCCTGCTATGCACTCTTTAGAAAAATAAGCCTTATTTTATCCGATTTAATAGCTTGCTAAATTTTAGCACATTCGCATTTGCATTTTCGGATTTTCCTGTTTTCCCGGCGCGCACAGTGCATAGAACAAAAAGATAGACGAGCGCGGTGTAAAAACGTGCGTCGAAATTAAAATCAACGCGCACGAGAATTGGCGCGCCGGAAAAATTGAAATTCGTTCATTACGAAGCGAGCGCGCGCGCGTCCAATTTCGATAATCGAATTGCACGCGCGTGCGTGCACGTTGTCGGAAATTCTTTTCCTCCTGTGTTTCCGGCTAGTACGCACAAAAGCCTTTTGGCGAACATGAACAGGAGTGAATGCGTAAAATCACGGATTGAAATTCCAATAAACACGACTCACATTACAATTAAACAACAATAAATCAACGCGTGTGTAATTATTGCTCGTTACTTTGTTGGCGCATTAATGAGAATTGCTGCTCTTTTATTTTAATGAACAAGCGTGTCACATTTTGACTTAATTGTTTCGTTTCTTTCATTTTCCAATTCTTGCATTTATTTTCGCGAAGAAAACATATTGCTAACTTTAATTAACTTATTCAATTTGTTGTAAGTACCTTCTTTTTGTTCGTTGAGTCTTTGACTTTTTGTGCATTTTCTTTCCGATTTAATTTCCCTCTTGTACTTTTTGATGCTTAAAATTCAAGTGCTGCTGAATATTATACAATTCCACGTTCTACATTGCTTTGCCGAACTCTACGCACAAAGACATCTTTTTTCCTTTGCCATTCCGGTTTGCACAAAACCCGAAGTTAATGTTGGACAAAGGCGGCGCGTGACGGTTAACTTATTAAAACTGAAATTTGCCTGTTTTGCCTTCGCCCAAATTGTAGATAATTTACTCGAACTAAAATCATCCCCAATTTAATTCCGCGTATCTTTTTACATCCTCAGAAAGGTAGAATAAAGTAGGGATGGGGGCTCGAGACTCGAGAATAGAGTGAAAAAGTGAAGGCTAGAAATAAAATATGCTCGACGACAAATTTTTCGTGAGGGGTAGCTAGAATATTTTATCTCGCTGATAATTTATAACCCGTCGTATTCCCTCGACTGACTTGATTAACTCGCTTACTTTTCCGTTCCTCTCTTCCTGCCTCTTCCCGTAACGCGCGCCCGCAGGAGAGCACTTGATTACTTCCCCATGGAGATTAAATGAATATTAATTATCCGAAAAATAATACGCGTTCGTTTTGATTTCGTTCACATCATACGATCGCGCGGTTTCATTTTGAACTTGTTGAACTTATCATGGGCCATTTCACTCCGTCGTCATGTTCAAGGGTAGCGCAAACAAACAACGTAAACAAAACATCACAAAATGGCGCGCATAAAACCCCTCCTTTGCATTGTTGTTTTATTATGTAATAGAACGCTTTTGTTTTGCGCTTGTTATTAACACAAACTGAACCGAACCGAACCCCCTGAACACCGCGCGCGTAGCCCTCTTTCCTCTTCGTTTCGCAGGAAACGTGAAAGCGCGCTTTGAATAGAAATAGAAGAAGAAGAAGAAGAAGCAGCGTACATAAATTAGGCATTTTATACGCGCCGCCAGACTGTGTTTACGGCTTATTCACGCCTGTGTGATTTTAAATTCGCCGCGTCGAGATTTAATTAGCCTAAAACATGAGTAGGATAACATTTTTGCGCCGCACTCAGGGAGGGAAACAGGAGGGAAAACGAGTGTGCTGGCGGCAGATGAGTTAAACGACTACAGTATTAATGAAATCACTAGCGCAGAGAAAACGCCGTGCGGAATACTTTGCAGCATTTGTGGCCGTGCATTATCGAATTTTATTTCATCTTACGTGTTGCAGGTGCACATCTCCGACAACGGGACGCCGCCCCTGTACTCGACGACGCGCGTTGTCGTCCAGGTGGCGGATGCGAACGATAACGCTCCCGAATTCGAGCAAACTTTCTACAAGGTACAAATTCCCGTAACGACCGCAGCATTCCTGCAAAACGACCAGGAGGAGCTTCACCACCACCACCAACAGTTCAGTAATGAAGAAGAACTGTCCGACTCCCTTCAGGTAATTACGAAAGTGCATACTATGTTGTAATAATGCATAAAAGTTTTTAATGGTGTGGTAAAATATTTAGCGAAACGCTCTTTCTTGTTGCATTATTTAGAATGATGGACCAGGATTTGATGATTTTGATGGCGCAGACACAGCCAATGATGATGATTGGGAAAGATTTGATCCTTCAGAATTGGAAGGACTTGGTCATGTTGTACGCGTGAGTAATTCATTTTTAAGTTTCTTTAGATGTTCTTGTATATTCTAAGGGTGGTACTAAGTTTCGGATCTTTTCGTACATATTCGTAAATTATCGGGCGTTATGATAAAAGTTATTATGTAGGTAATTAACAATGTTTTGCCATCAAACAGGATCAAAGTTGTAAGTTGTTGATGCTCCGTCTAGATATATTCTATGATTAGGGCTGCACTTGAGTACTTAACCTCGACTCGACATGGGCCAGCTAAGTCGTAATTTATAACTGCGGTGTGGTGCATCTCGTGGATTATTTTAAATCATTATTCAATTACGTGGCGAAGTTGAAAGTGCCTTGATGGATAATCCGAGCGAGCGCTTCGCTTCTTGTGGCGTTGTTGGAGCAGAACACTGCCAGGCATAACAAGTATTCGCATTCGCAGCACACGACCTCGTTGTTCTTCCTTGTATTGTATAAGTTTATATAGTTGTCGCAAGCCGCAAAATTACTAGCAGACTTCCAAACAGCATGCGGGTTTGAGGAAACTTAGCCGGCCACTCTTAGCACGCCAGCCGTCTGTTTGAGGAGACTGAAACAACTTTAATACTGGATATAATTGACATCGGCCTCTCTCGCCGCGGCTGTGCGCGCGCTCTTCATAGTTATAAATTGGCCAGCAATGCAGTAATTGCACGACTGCACGGGATATCAACTGGATCATTTTCAACAACGCGCAATAGCACTACACCACGCCACGAGTGCCAGCCGCCGTGTGGTGCTTTTCGTTACGTTTTCAGATGTATTTCAACCAATTGCGTCGCTCTCAGTGAGAGAGGAGAGAACTATTCGAAAACAAAACAAATAAACCGATTACTAAGGCGCCGTCCGTGTCGTCGTGCAATGAAAACCCACCGAAACTATAAATCCCAACACATAATTCACTTGCCATAGAGGCAAGTTTCGCACACTAGCTGAATTTCCGAAAATGACATTAGAACAATTGCATTTCTCGGTTTGTGCAGTGTGGCCTATCGTGGTCGAACATTCATCTGCATTTCAACTCCTCTCCTCCTGTCTGCTGCGCGCTTCTTGTATTGGGTGGCTAAGTTTCTACGAGGACTAGTTCAACGGGGTGGCCAATTTAATTAAAGTGGCTGAAGCTACTGTGCTTGCTGGCCTCGGCGCTTTTTGTGTGCCAACTTAAATTGATCATATCGCTATCCTCTCTCTGCTTGTCATTGCGCGTTTCGACATTAATCTCTAAAGTTATTGCATCTTGTCTTGTGTTCCTCATGTAGGTGCTGGCGTTCGATAAGGATATTGGCAGCAATGGGGAAATTCAATATAGTATTAAATCCGGTCGAGGAAAAACCATGTTTAAAGTGCACAATGCCACTGGTATGGTTTATGCTGGCAGAGGTATACAACCGGGAGAGGAATACGAATTACATGTGAGTCCATATCAGTTTATAGCTGGCGGGGTGGTTTTTACTTTATGTTTCGTTTCACTTTTGAAGATTCGTGCGACTGACGGCGGCGGAAAGAGCAGCACTTGCCGCATTGCAGCGAATGTTATTCCTGCACCAACGACCTCCAAGCACCCACCTGTGATTCGTACGCAGACACAAAGCGTTCAAGTGACTGAAAGCGACGAGGTGGGTTTCCTAGTCGGGCTGATGCAAGCGCACGACGAGGATAATGACACGTTGTATTATGACATTGTCGGCGGCGATCCACGCAACGAGTTTTATATCAGCCGAGACAGCGGCAATCTGCTGCTCGCAAGGCAATTAGATTATGAGACGCAAAGCGAATACACGTTGAACATTAGTGTCACGGATGCGGTGCATACGGTGTACGGCACGTTTAAGGTGGCCGTGCTCGACATCAACGACAATATGCCCGAGTTCTCGACGAATTTATACAAGGTGGAGATTTCCGAGGCGGTGGCTGTAGGCACTGAGATTTTACGCCTTAAAGCCAGCGATAAGGATAGGAACGGAAAGCTCATCTACACGCTGCATGCGGCGCGTAACAATGTCTCGCTGTATGCGTTCAGCGTCGATTCAATCAGCGGCGCAATCACGCTGGCTGACGGCCTCGATCGCGAAACACTCGCGGATCACCTGCTGACGGTGATGGTCCGCGACAGTGGCACGCCGGCGAAGAGAAACTACGCACGAGTGCTGATCATCGTGCACGATCAGAACGATCACACGCCGCAATTCTCCGAGCAGATTCTTGTTGGTAAAGTGTACGAGTCGGCGGCAGTTGGGAGCGCTGTTTTGCGCGCTTTTACGGTCGACCACGATAAGGGTGAGAATGCGCGCGTTACGTACTCGATCACGTCGGGCAACGTGGGCAACGTCTTCAGCATCGATCCGGACTTGGGGATCATTCGCGTCGCACGCGAGTTGGATTTATCCACGGCGACCGAGTACACGCTGTACATCAAGGCGACGGATCACGGCCAGCCGCCGCTTGCGTCCACGGTGCCGGCGCACATAATGCTCACGATGGCGGATAACGCGCCGCCGAGGTTCGTCGAGAAAGAAGTGGCGGCAGAGATTTACGAGAATAAGCCGCTTGGCAGCTATGTGGCGCATTTGAACGTACGCAGCACATCCTCGCTCCAGTACGAAATTATCGAGGGTAACATTGGAGAGACGTTCCTGATCAGTCCGTCTACGGGGGTGATTATCACACAAAAGCAGTTAGACTACGAGACGACCAAATTTTATAATCTTACTGTAGTCGCTGTTAATATGGTGAGTTCATGCGCACTGCCTCACAGAAACTTTTGTTTTAATTATGTAATGATATTATTTATTAATAGGCAAGCGCTTCAGCAACTTGCAACGTCATTGTTCATATTTTGGATAAGAACGACAATGCGCCGCAATTCCTTCAGGCGGTCTACACTGGAATTATTCCCGAGTCAGCGCCAATCAGCTCATTAATATTAACGAATACAAGTGAACCGCTCGTTATCAAAGCAACGGACGCTGATTCCGAAACGAACGCGCTACTCCATTACGATATCGTCGAAATCCTTCCGCGGCAATACTTCCACATCGATGCGAACACTGGCGCGATTCGCACGATTCGCTTGCTAGACTACGAAACCTTCCAGACGTTCACATTCCACGTGCAGGTCTCCGATAAGGGTAAGCCGCGCCTCTCCTCCGAGACGACGGCGCGTGTAGACATCATCATCAAGGATGTTAATGACTGTCCTCCTAAGTTTGAACACTCCCTTTACAATGTTACACTCCTGCTCCCCACCTATAAAAATGTCGCGGTGTTACAACTCAATGCTACCGATACAGATAGTCCGCAAAATTCGAATTTACGATTCGATATACTTGATGGAAATAAACAGGGTATTTTTGCAATTAATTCTAAAACGGGACTCATCACAGTTCTGGATCCGGATAGCATGAAGTCCACACATAAACTACAAGTGCGCGTATCTGATGGAAAGTTCTCAAGCGTTGCTAAAGTGTACATTCGCGTGGAGCAGTCGGAGAATTCCGGACTCATATTCCAAAAGTCCAGCTATGAGGGTAGTATCATGGAGAACACGACCAAGCCGACCACCGTGTGCGTGGTCAACGTGTTGGGAAGCGCACTCAACGAGCATCTCGAGTTTCGTATTCTCAATCCGACCGATATGTTCAAGATTGGTCTCACCTCTGGTGTCATTCAAACGACTGGTATACGCTTTGACCGAGAAATGAAAGAACACTATGCGCTTATTGTGGAGGCTCGCAGTGTCACCCCGGATCGAGAGAGACCACGAGTCGCGCACGTTATTGTTAATGTCACAATACTGGATCAGAACGATAATTGTCCTATGTTTGTCAATTTACCTTATTATGGTGTTGTGTCTGTCGACGATCAGAAGGGTAGTGTCATCGGCAAAGTACATGCCATCGACATGGACAGTAACGAAAACGGTGAGGTCCGGTACGAACTGATCAAAGGCCACGGGGAGCTGTTCAAAGTGCAGCGGGAGACGGGGGATATCGTGATTAAGCAGAGCCTCGAAGGACATAATCGCGAGTACGAACTGCAGATTGCAGCGTACGATAAAGGTATTTGTAGGAGGTCTTTAATTAATACAATGTTGTGACCTTTAATGTATGCTGCAGGCATGACACCTTGCCGAACTGATGTGACCGTCCACGTTAAAGTGATCGATCGTTCCATGCCTGTCTTCAAGAAGCAATTCTATTCCGAGTCGATACCGGAGAACTTTGAGTTACATTCCTCGCTGCCGCTCTCCGTCCAGGCGGAGTCCCCGCTCGGCCGTAAATTAATCTACAGCATCGTGAAGGGTAACGAACTGGAGGAGTTTGCGCTCGACTTTAATACCGGTAAGTGTGTTACATTTTAATACCTTTGTTGTCAAATATCGCTACTGGATATCAACGCTGATTCGCAAATGCTATACGTGACTTGTACAAATATTGTGTTGCTACACTAGGAGATTTTGAAGATTGTTTAAACGAATCGCCCGAAATGAAATTCTCGTACAAAACAATCAGAGAATTCCTGAACGAATTGTTTTCGCCTCGTTTTACTTCTTCTTTGAGTCGCAGCCGGCCAGGTATTCGCGTGATTTGATATTAACAAAATAAGCGGAAGTAATTTCACTTGTTTCCTGTTTTCTTCGGTGTGTGGGTTTTGATTTAATACATTCCCTGTTAGCATGATACTCGTATTTAGGTATTCAATAATACAATCTCCCTCGAGTTTAGTTGATTGATAATAATTTTGAAACTGTGAAACTTGTAATTGTATAATAATAATTAACCAGAGACCCTTTACTTTTCACAGCTCCAGACAGTAACAATGGTCCTTGTGAGTATTTTAATTTACAGAATAAGTTGTGCTTCAGTTTTATTTTTGGCTTTTACTATGTGTAATTAACAACATGCCTAAACGTCGCTTAATTTTTGTTTGTTCGAGTTAATTCTTGCATGCATGGTGCTTTTATTTGTGTTTGGCTTCCTTATTTCTGTACGCGACGAAGAACCAGAGCTGTGTGCGTTTAATACGACTTGTGTTTGCTTCGCCTGCGCGCTCGCGCTACTGCTCCCCTAGCTAAACACTTGAATGTAATGCTTTCTCTCGCCAGGTGTAATTTCCGTTGTTGACGAATTGGATTACGAGGAGCAACAGCAGTACGAACTGATCGTGCGTGCCACTGACTCGGTGTCGGGTGTCTATGCGGAAGTACCCGTCTCCGTACTCCTTCAGGATGTGAACGACTCACCGCCCGAGTTCACACAGGAGAGCTACAACGTCTCCGTCTCGGAGGCGGTGCCGTTCGGCACACCGATACTCACTGTGGTCGCAAATGACAACGATACGGGCATTAATCAAAAAATTGTCTACTCGATTAAACGAGATTCACATAATAGTACAGATCTATTCTACATCGATAAAAATGAAGGGACCATCTTTCTAAAACAGGCGCTGGATCATGAAACTGCGAAAAGTCATCATTTCGTCGTTGTGGCTGCCGATCAGGGCGTCCCAAGTTTAAGCAGCACCGCACATGTATGGTTACAAGGTAAATTACGCAGTTTCAAAGTCTTATGATATGTTATTGATTGTAATTTTCTCTTCGTGACGCAGTTTTGGATATGAACGATAATCCACCAAAGTTTGAGCAACCATCGTACTTTTGCGGCGTTTCCGTGCATGCGAAGCGCGATCAGTTTGTAACAATTGTCACAGCGAGTGACGCTGATTCAGTTGATCAAACACATTTACGCTATACGATCGTCGCCGGCAATGAGCAGCAAACATTTAGCATGGATCCGGACACCGGTATCATAACACTAACGAATCTTGCAAACTTCGGCGAGCAGAAGTACACGATTCTGAATGTGAGCGTGTCTGATGGCGTTTACACGAATTTTGCGCGCGTCAAAGTTGAATTGCTACCTGCTAATTTGCATTCGCCAACGTTTGCTGACGTGATTATGAATGTGCAAGTGATGGAGAACAAACCGGCAAACACATTCGTCGTTGAAGTGAAGGCAAGGGATGAAGATTTCGGCGACTACGGTGCGCTCACATACAGCATTCATTCGGACATGCTCAGCGAAACGTTCGCTATCGATAAGATGAGCGGGCGCATCACGACGAAAGCGCGCCTGGATAGGGAGAAACAGCGCAGTTATGAATTGCCCGTGATGGCAACGGATGGCGGCGGTCGAAGTGGATTCCTAACTGTGCGCGTTAACGTTCTGGATGAAAACGATAATGCGCCGAAATTCCATTTACGTGAATATAAAGGCAGCATACAGGCGAATTATAATCAAGGCACGCCGTTCATACGAGTACGCGCAACTGATCCTGACGAGGGTGCAGCAGCAAAAATTGTTTACTCCATCTATGAGGACAAATCATCTGGCGTGACGGACATTTTTGCAATTAATTCCAAGGATGGAGGGATTGCTCTTATTAAAAATGCAGCCAAATATGGTATGGTGCTTCCATCCTTTTTGCAGTTACAGAGTTTGTAACTCTCAAATATTTATGTTTATAGAAGGACAAGTTTTCCAATTTTTCGTACGCGCTACTGACAGAGGAGAACCGAAACGCCATTCCGATGTGGCGGTCAACATACTAATAATGGGACCAAAAGACCGACCGCCAATCTTTGAGCGGAAGGACGATAAGTTTTTCTTTTCAGAAAACTCCAACACAGGTAAATGTCCATCAATTAATACGTATTGAGACGCTACTTAAACTTTCGCATATGTATGTATGACAGGAACGGTAATCACACGCTTGAAGATGGTTTCGAACGTGTCCGTGACGTACAAAATTATTTCCGGCTCCGAAGACGAGCCGCAATTCATCGTTAATAATCAGGGACAAGTTGCGCTCGCACGTCCGCTAGACTTTGAGTCGCAAGTATCCCACTTGATTGGAATACTCGCCGAAACGGATTCGAGTCCGCCGTTGACCGCGCTCGACGAAATTACGGTCCAAGTCCTAGACGAGAACGACCATTCGCCGCAGTTTGAAAGTAATCCATACATACTAAATCTCGCCGAGAACGTGGACGAGGGAACTTCAATACTAAAGGGTAAGGAAGGATACGACTGAGTCAGCCGAACGAACGAGAGAACGAATGAATGGTGATTGCAACATTTTGTTTCAGTAATTGCACATGATAAAGATCAGGGCAGCAATGGCGAGGTTCGCTACAGTTTCGGCAGTGACTCTGGTGAAGCGATGAACGTGTTTACCATTGACGCATTTACCGGCTGGATATCGACGCTGGTGCGACTCGACAAGGAGACAAAGCCCGAATACAAATTTCACATTAGTGCGACGGATAATGGCAGCCCCAAGTATTCGGCACATACGTCCGTCATCATTCGTCTCAAGGACTACAATGACAGTCCACCGCAATTCCGCAAGGCGCACTACCAGGCAGCCGTCAACGAGGACGCACTTCCCGGCACCGTTGTTCTCTCGCTTGAAATTAGCGACGGTGATAGTGATCTTAATACACCCGTTGAGTATTACATCACCGATGGTGATTCCGGCTCCCACTTCCAGATTCGCCAAACGGGTGAGTTGTACGTCGTCAAAGAACTCGATCGCGAAACGGTTGCCAAATACGATCTACGCATCGTTGTCACTGATGGTCTATTCACTGACACGACGCGAGTCTCCATCAAGATTCTCGACGCGAACGACAATCCGCCGTATTGTCTTATGTACCGCTACCGGCAGATACTTAGCGAGGGCATTTTGCCGGGTTCACTTGTTCTCAATGTGCTCGCAAATGACATCGATGACCACGAGCACTCCAAACTGCGCTACATCCTTACTGGCGACGGCTCGGACAGTTTCTCTCTCGACAAGGATACAGGCTATCTCAAAACCATCACACATCTCGATCGCGAAAAGCAAAACAAGTATTTGTTAACAGCGCACGTACAAGACAAAGAGCATCCAGAATGGGAGTGCTCCTCGCAGATCGAATTGCTCATATCTGATCTTAATGATAATGCCCCCAAGTTCTCGTTACCATACTACTCCGTGAGCTTGGCTGAAGATGTAGAAGTTGGCACACTGGTTACTAAAGTCCACGCAACTGATGCGGATATTGGCATTAACCGCAAAGTGAAATACTCCTTTATCGATTCATTTAATAATCATTTCAAAATTGCGGCAGATAGTGGTATTATCACTCTTGCAAAACCACTGGATAGGGAGTTGAAGGCACTTTACAATTTAACGGTGCAAGCTATCGATCAAGGCACGCCACAACAATCGAGCGTCACATCATTGATCATCAATGTGCAGGACATCAATGATAATCCGCCGGAGTTCGCATCCAAGTACTACTTTGCAGTGGTTCCCGAAATCGATGCCATTGGAACGGAAGTTGCACGCGTTCTAGCGACATCCAAAGATACGGGTGTTAATGCTGACATTTATTATTCGATTATCGGCGGCAACGAGCATAAGAAGTTTGCAATTGATAACAAGTCTGGCGTTATTACTATCGCAGAAATGCTGGACTATGAACGTGCACGCGACTATTTCCTTACCATCCAGGCAATCGATGGCGGCACGCCGCCCTTGAGTAATGTCGCTACAGTGAACATTAGCGTGACCGATTGCAATGACAATGCGCCGATCTTCGGACAGAGTGGATATCATGCACGGATTCGCGAAGACGCACAAATCGGGGACAAAATATTACAGGTCACTGCCACAGACCTTGACAGCGATGAGAATGGACGTGTTGAATTCAATATTCTTAAGGGGGATCACTTGGAGCAATTCAGCATTGATCCGCAGACAGGCTACATTGCGGTAGCAAAGGCACTGGATCGCGAATCAATATCTACATATGTATTAGAAATTCTGGCTAAAGATAACGGGGTGCCTGTACTTTCGCGCCAGGTGAACGTCAACATCGAAATTTCCGATGCGAATGACAACCCGCCAATGTTTTCACAGACGAATTACTCATGCGTCGTGCAAGAGGATAAACCAATCGGTTATCCGATTATAAAATTCCTGATAACAGATAACGATACCGAACCGAACACAAAGCCTTACACGTATGACTTCCTTTCCGGAAACGAAGGAAACATATTCAGGCTGGAGCAGGATGGCATCTTGCGCACTGCAACGCGTTTCAATCACAAGATTAAAGACACATACTTGCTGCAGATCCGTGTATTTGATAACGGATCACCGCCGCTGTATTCAGACGCATGGGTGGTTGTGAAGGTGATTGAAGAATCACAATACCCTCCGATCATTACTCCGCTGGAAATCAACATCAATTCCTATTTGGATGAATACCCTGGTGGCGTTATAGGCAAGGTACACGCTAACGACCAGGATAAATACGATTTTCTCACATATTCACTGTCGCCCACGATGGGCATTAATTATCCGACGCAAGAGTATTTCAAAATAGACCGTACAAATGGCACACTCACGGCACTTCCACGGTTGGACATTGGTGACTATCGCCTTAACGTATCCGTAACGGATGGAAAATATTACGCACACACCATTGTCAAGATCAACGTGGATATCCTCACGGAAGAAATGCTTTACAATGCAATTGCGATACGCTTCCGGGAGCTCAGTCCTGAAACGTTTGTACTCAGCCACCGGAAGGGCTTCGTACGCGCTGTGCGCAACACGATGAATTCGAAGCTAAAGGACGTTATTATTATAAGCGTGCAGCCGGCGAGCGATGATCGCATGTTGGTGGTCACTGCTGATGCGTACCGCGCAAAACGTCATTTGCTCGTAGAGCGCGACTTGGACGTCTTATTTACGGTACGGAAACCGGATCAGGGCTTCTACACGGCGGAAGAACTACGCAAAGCGATGAACGATCATCTCGGGGAACTAGAAGAATCTGCAAAACTTATTGTCGAAGAAATTGTTCGTTTGAAATGCACGAACAAGTACTGCATGCACGGAGAATGCCAGGATCATTACGTTCTCGACACGCAAAAGATAAAACCAATTGCAACCGAAATTACCAGCTTCGTATCAGCCTCGCATGAACAACGGTTGGAATGTATTTGTAACTTAGGTAAAGTTTGAAATAATTGTTTTGTTTAACGTTTTTGTAAATTGTTGTGTTTCATCTCTTTAAGGGTATGGAGGCGATACATGTGACACCATTGTTAATGAATGTGCACGAGAACCGTGTCCGTCTTATAAAATCTGCATTCCTGATGCGTCCCCGCAACAATACTCTTGCCAATGCTCGCCGGGTTACGCAGGTGCAACTTGTGAAGTGGACATTTCAAATTGCCATGATGAATCGTGCTATATAGCACGCAATCCGATTAGTTTCAGCGGAAAAAGCTACTCGCAGTATAAAATAATCAATAAGAAATCGATTGAGGATCAGTTAAGCCTCAGCCTTCGTATACGCACCGTCCAGCCGACCGGAAACCTAATGTACGCTACCGGAAAAGTGGATTACAACATCTTGGAGATTGTAAATGGTGCCGTGCAGTATCGTTTCGAATTGGGAAGCGGCGAGGGAGTGGTGCGTGTCAGCGCGTCGAACATCTATGTATCAGATGGTAAGTGGCACGAAATCAGATTAGAACGCGAAAAGAACAGCGCACGTCTCACCGTCGATGGTATTCACACGGCGCAAGGATCCGCACCGGGCGTAAGTGATATTCTCAATTTGCAAGGCGATCAAATCTATTTGGGTGCGGAAGTGCATCGGCATCCTACAATCATTGGATTTGAAGATGTGCAACGTGGTTTTTCGGGTTGCATGGATGATGTGCGCATTTCACGCGTCTCCGTGCCGCTTCATACAAGTGGTGATAACAGCGTTGCGGTCTTGAAACGCTTTGCTAATGTCGAATTTAGCTGCGACGCAATGACCGTTCTAACACCACTCGGCGCCTGCGGCTCGCAGCCATGTATGAACGGTGGCACTTGCAAGGATGGTGACAAGGGAGATTATGAATGCATCTGCCATGAGAGATACAAGGGTAGATTATGCGAGCTGGACACAAATCCGTGCGCATCAGCACCATGTTTGTACGGCGGCAAGTGCATATCTAAGCTGGGCGACTACACCTGCGATTGTTTATTTTCCATGTCTGGCAAGCGATGCGAATACGGACGCTATTGTCATCCAAACCCATGCAAGAATGGAGGTGTTTGTGAAGAGGGCGATGATGGCCCATTGTGCAAGTGTCGCGCATTTACCGGCGAACACTGCGAATTTGACTTGGACGAATGCCTGTCTTCGCCATGTCTGAATGGCGGGCAGTGTATTAATGAGTTGGGCTCGTTTAGATGTATATGCCCTCAAAATACAACGGGATCCCATTGCGGCAACCCAATGCAATCAACAACCTTACTTATCTCCCCGCATCTTAACATCACGATGGAAGAACTTATCATGTTCGGCATTGGAGTCATTGCCGTCATTATCTTGACCACATCTTTGTGTATTTGCTGCTGGCTCTGCAGACGCAAACGTAATACCAGACATCGCGATGAACCGACAAAGAACACGATGCTTAATTCCAATCGCAACGATCATGCTGATGTTAAACGGGGATCGAAGATGAGCAATTTGGAAATGAATCATCAGCATCAGCGTGAAGCGGCAGGTGTCCGACCACTTTCATTTACACCCAGTTCAAATGATCCTTATCCTAATTGTACGCCCGTGTACAACAACTTGGACACGCTGCGTAGCTATGGCAGCGCTGGCGATGAGTTAGAGAATTTTCCTCCTGACTATGTGAAAAATTTAAACCGAAGCACACCCGTTGGAATGGTAAATCATTGCGAACCCGAGAAGACTACTTGGGCTACGCAAATGCATCTCAGCCACACCGCACTCAATGACAAATCGAAAATTAAAAACGGTGAGTTTTCGCAATGTTTTTATTATCCATATAATGTCGTGACAATGAGAAAAAAGTATGTCCTTTGCTTTTTTTAAATGAAAAAATAACATAATTAAAAAAGAAAAACTCACATATTGCTTTGCCTCTTTCGAACGCTTGCTTAATTGTAGAGGACTTTGAGGACCTTGTCTAAGTATGAACCTTTTTTAATGTACTCCCATTTCTTATCATTATCCGCAAATATCATTTATTCAACATTTTACTTGTAGATCTCAAAATGGACAATATGCAAGATGCGCCCAACCATCATCATCATAATCGACATTATAGCGGTCGGGGCGCAATCAATAATAGGAAACACCAGCATGTTACAGAAGAAGATTCCGGCAGAAATATCGGAAGTAAGTATAATAGACAAGTAGTTCGAATTAACTTTACCAACGAGTGCGCAGCTTATGCGTGGGACTGTTCAGATTGGGCAAGCCAACCGCTACCGAAAATCACAGAGGTCAACGGCAGCGAGGTGCAAGACTCTTCAAGTTTTCATAGCAACGAAAGCAATGAGTCGAGATGCAACACGACACATCTCTTGCATCCACCCAATCTTGCTGATCAACGCCGCGATATTTCTACCCTTAATGAAGACATTGAATCGGATTATATTCTAGACAGTGACGTGTTGCCTCGGAGTTTGAATGCCTTGGACAGCGGAAATGAAGATTATCGTATCACCACAGGTGAGTTTCCTTAACAATTACGCTTTCTACATATGTTTATAATATATGTCAAAACAAATACATGTTAGAGTACCGAAGAAAAAGAAATAATCGCGTGTGGTGGAGGGAAACTGCACTTTAAACAAGATCAAACCATTTATTTGTAAGTCGTGTTTAATAAGAGTGCCTCGTTCGTAACTGAATGACAAAATAACTTGCATTTCTTAACTAACTAACAAGACGATAAATAGATTAGTCGTTTGAATAATTTCCTAATACATAGAATAATAATTCATTTGTTTATTTGTTTTCATTGCAACATGCAGTGCCTTTAATTATTGTTAAATCAAGTAAGTGTTTGAATTAACCGATTATCACCCCACTTTCGCCATTGAAATACAATTAACAATATGTATGTGAGCAGATTACTCACGACATCCAAACTCCTATCTGCCGGATCATCGATACAACATTCCAAGCGAAGCGGAGATTGATTGCTTACCAAGTCCTGGGGGAGAATCTGACGAAATAGAACCATATGGTTTCCCAAGCAATCGCAATCGACTCAGTAATGATGACGATATCGGATCAATAATAACAACGCTTGGTGAACACACTAGTTAAAATTATCAGAATAATTATATTATTAAATTAATTTACGTTACAGATGAGCGACATTCATTACTTGGCGGATATGAAGGCAGCAACGACGATCTGTCGAATTTGTGCGAAATTGAAGACTCTGAGTGCGAAGCCGAATTGAAGCCGTTGAACTATTCAAAAAGTGTGCAGCAAACATCCGTGTAATTATTATGCGGCGACCAAGTATAACATAGTAAACTAAATATGACGTCAAGATAAGCACAACATAGATATTAATCATCATAGTGGAATTGATTTTAAAATATTGACATTATCATAGCTAGGCATATCAAATAAATTGAACAAGGACTCGACGTTTGCTAGCAGATTAATGTTAACAAAATGACCAACATCTAATTAATTCATAAACGTCTTGCCACTTGTTTTAAATACACAATTTAGCCAATAATAGATATACATACACGCGTTAAGATAATAAATATAGACGTACAGTTTTGTAGAATTTGTATATATATTCAAATGGATGAAAAACAACACATTTTAACCAAATGAGACACCGGTCGATAGTGTTATTGTTTTTATAAATTTGTTAAGAGCTCAGTTCAATATTTTAAAACATATTCTATAATAATATCAAAACGTAGACATCTGTTTAATTATATTTTATAAGGTTGATGATTAGACGAAATAAGTATACAAAATGAAGCCATTACCTAGATTCTAAGTTATGAAAACTGAAATGTGCCTATACATGATAAATTATTACTAATACTACAATGAAGCGGAAACTATTATAACTTACTATTTATGTCCACGATTACAGACAGCACTAAGCCAGCGCTTTAAAAGGACTAAGATAAATTTAAGTAATCAATTAACTCAAATTGTTTTACATTTAAAATGTTTCATACCTATTACATAGAATTGTCTCCAATATGTTGTACACATAAAATTTATTACTACTTTCATTAGGTATTATTTTTGTGTAATGTGATAATGTGTTTATTATTCTGATAACCGATTTACTAATTTTGTTCAGTATCTTCCTAATAATGAGCTGCTAGTTTAAGTTAGTATTGTTATGTACTTTATACATTTGATTAAAAAAATTAAAATTGCTATTTTAATAATTCTTCCTGATTTGAAGACAAGGTAGTTGACACAATTATGAATATCCGTTTATATCTAGTAAATAAATCAACATTCATTACTTGTCAAATATGCCAATTAAACTTTAATGGTTCACACGGACAGGGTATTGTTGGAATTCTCAAAGAAAAGTTCTTTGACTGAAGAAATAGTTTTACCATTCTTAATTGACAACAATAATAATTTTACCGGGTATATGCTGAATTTTTGTGGCAACTTTATGCTTCTATATTACAGGATTCGTCGGCAATGTCCATGAACCGCGACCGTAAGGTATACCCATTAAGATAAATTTGATGTTTCTCTATTTTTCTCAATAATTCACATCCAGAGACGTAACAACACAAATATTGAATGAACTGTATCCATGTAAACAGTTCATTCAATATTTGAAGAGCTATTCGTCCCTAATCAAGATACATCCAATTAACAAGTTAATAAATAACCATTATAGATCCATAGACATCAAAATACTATCGTTTATAATTTAAAATTACTTTAACTGTAACCCTTTGCACTCCGCGCACTTTTGAGCAATTCGTCACAAGGAAGTCCGGGTATTTTAATTCACACTTACCACTTTCTAAGTAGTTTGAATTGCCGATGCCGCAAGTCCGGCGACAGCGGAGTGCAAAGGATTAATTCGGTTTTCATGCCAATTCTTGAAGTATTGAAGATATTACATTCGAAAATTGATTTATATATTTTTAAAATTGGAATTAAAGCGAATGCAAAATCAACTTTGACGAAAAAAACACATTTTAATTTCAAGACTTTCCTTGTACAGCATATTTATACCTTAATTATTATTAATATTTTCAATTAGACTACCATTCAAAGTTATGAGCCTTGTAGCAAGCTGCAAATATAATTCTCAGGGTCTTCAATGACGTTCAATAAATCTGTAAAGAGAAAAATTATAGGAATGATATTTAAATAATTTTTTTTAAAGTTACCACAAACATCACAAAACTCAGCAAAGGACGAGCACGGAATTAATTCATCCATATAAAAACTAAGCAATCTTTCAGTGCCATTTAACAGCGCTTCGTCGTTGTGCCGAATATAATCAGCCAAGTTGGTGGACCACTGATCCTCGGGCCCCTGCACGTATTTGAAGAAATATTTATAGATGCCGTCAACGACTCCAAAAAGAATCAAGTACGGCTTATACACGACGTAATCTTTCGTTAACTTATCCGAGAGCGATTTAGACCCTTGCGGACTAATGGTACGCGCATGAGCCAGAACAATTAATCGGCGAAGATGTGCAATTCGATTGAATGACCATTTTTGCGCGGATTGTAATAATACCGACATTGTGATCCAATAAAGTGGTCCCTCCGATTCGTATGCCGATTCAATCCATTTTTCCATATTAACCTGATCTAAATATGAACAAAGATTGCTTTCTTCCTTTTTACTGGCGCGCGTCCTGCAAAATAATTAATTAGTAATATAGAATGAATGCATGTTCATCATAAACTCACGTGTTAATAACATATAAGGCCATATGAATCAAATATGGTACCATATGCATATTACTCTGTGGTCCTCCACCTCCTGTATCTTCGTGGAAAGGTTTCTCATGTGCAAATCGTAGAAGCAGCAGCTTCAAATCATGTACCGTAGATGCATGACCAATATCCCTGTGATTCGTACTTTCTTGCAAATAGGTATTATGCCGCGCCAGACAACTCGCAAATGCGGATTCTGGAACATGAGGTCCCCATAACGGTAGTAATCCATTGCATTTTGTATTGGCATTCTGTAAAGCCGCTGATTCCCATTCATCACGAACGCGCGCAAGTCGTACCGCACTCATATGACAATCCACGTGCACAATGTTAAAATGCGTCACCGTATTGTAACCGATTGTTTTCCTTGGCTTGCTTTCAAACTCTTCGACATTGCAACGTTTGGTAAATGTATAAATCGCTAAAACTTTAGTGGGTTGATACTTGTACCCCTCACGGCAAATGCAGCATATTAAACCGGTTTCCTCGCCCAATTCCTCCATTTGTTGTAAAATTGTTGATTTTGCTGTAACCTGCCCTTTATCGTTCGTACGCATTCCTAATTGCCCCAATTGTTTCTCTCGCATTGCCATCGCAAGACGTTTCTTTTCGGAACGCGTAAATTCCCGCACTTCTTCTATTTTTGTTGCAACTTCTGCGTTAGTGCGCAATGCTTCTAAGAGATTTTCCGCCAGCGAACCAACGTGTTCGTCACTAGATACTTGTTCCAATCTGTGAATTATCGGGATGGTATCCGTAGACGAAACTGCAAATTGTGTATTTTCGTGTGAATGGGCCATTCCCGTTAAGAAGCGCAAAATATATTTAAGCGCTGGTTTCGATATGAATTCTTTCAACTCATCGCTGTCAGTTCGTAATAAAGTAGGCTTCACGCAAGGTGCATGCACAATAATATACTCAAGTGCATTTTCTACAACACCCAGCTCATTAATATAATCCTTCAAGGTATTCCCAATTGCATTTCGTTCGATTCCCTCGGTTAATACGCAAAACATCTCTAGCTTTTGTTGATCATCTTGTGTATGTTCAACATCATACTTATTAAAATAGAGAACCGGCTTAAAATGGTTCAGAAGCAATTCCATCTTATCTTCGCAACCATAGACTAGTGCAGCGAGAACGCGTGTTAAATGCATAAGCACCCCTTGATTATTACGCACACTGCTGTGATTTGTACAGCTCAATAGTGACTGCACATATTCTGGTCCTCCAAAAGTCCGTGAGAACATCATAAACGAATCCAAGCTCTTACTAGTAGCGCGGGAAAGTATCGTTTCCATAATATCTAGAAGTTGTTCAGTTACGGCCGCTTGACTAGTATCGGGTTGTCCCTCTAAGCAATGTTGCAACGTTCGAAGGAAGACGCTCATTGCACCCAACTCGGGTTGTGTAAGAATTTCCTGCACTTTAACCACTTTCACACTGAGTCGGAAAAGTTTCAGCAACACCTGCAACAATGACTTTGCCCGCCATACATTTTGAATGGCACCAAGTCGCTTCACCATTATCTTCAGGCCACCACATTTAGCCAATACATTCGCCATTTTGTACACTTCTTCGTTATCAACAGTCGCCTGTGACTTATTATTTAACGTTTCAACAAACTCTTCAGTTGCATCACCTAGTAGACCTCGCATGCGATAGATAACCCTCATCGAATCAACTTCACCACCTTCCGCGACCCAAACCTTCTTATATACATCCTTAACAGGCAAATCTAAACTCATTATCTTATTATTCACTAACAATTCCATTCCGTTGTCGTCCTCAAGCAACGCAACCAATTCGCAATCCTGACAAATCTTATTCTTAACATCACGCATTAAAGGCCCCAAACCAGGTTCACTGCACGAATATGGATTCCCCAACATTCGTCCTTGCAGGAAATCCTCTTGTTGCGCGTCTTTCTCCAACGTTAGGAAAAACTCCCCAATGTCATTTTCCTCCGGATATATTATAGAACATAATCGTTCGAATATAAAAACGGGTGTAAGTACATCGCGCATAGCGCACTTTTCAACAGTCTCCATGCAAACGCACATAAAGGCACGTGTCTCCTCTTCAGTACCCGTCGTCATCTCCTCGAGAAGATCCAACAACCTCTCCTGCGTGTCATCTATTAATCTAGTTCTTTGCACAACTAATCGTCGCAATGACAAATAGCCATTGAGCACAGCACCTACCAAACGGCTCTTATACTGCCTACAAATTGCTGTATCATCAAAGAATCCAATTAATATTTCGGTTAATTGATTCAATGCGTATCCCTGAGTGAGGTCAGATGTTAGAGTCGTTTCTTCGAGACGATGCAATTGTTCAATCTCAGCTGTTATCAAATCAGCAATGGTGGTCATCACGCCATTAACAGCCATATATTGTATCCAAGAATCACGCAATAAAAATTTGCAGTATAAATCAATATATTCGGCCGCATTTTCTCCTGCACTACTAAGCTCATGTAAATATTTTATGAGCATTTTAAGCACTTGCTTTTTCCTCGTATAGTTGCTGCAACAATGCTCCAAAATAAGACAAGTTATCTGACGAGCGCAGCGGGAGGAGGGGTTGAATAGCACGGTTCTAACCCATGAATCATGGGCTAATTCGAATTCATCAGGATTAGGTAGCTTATGAACCTTTCGCCGCCATTTACCAGCATATTTTTGGGTCAAATATAATTGCCGCACACCAAGGCGACTGGAAGGCATAATGGGTTGTGTAATTTCTTTCTTAGATGGTTGTTTAGCTTTCCACGCTGCGTACGACACTTCCGGGTCTTTGTTCACCCACCTATAGACATTTATGGGAATAGTCTCATAATCAGAACGCGTAGATGTCGTTTGTTTATTATTGAACTTCTCCTTCAATTTTTTTGCCAGTGTGGTCGTTGATGATTCTGTTGTTCTTGGTTTGCAAATGCTATGCCAAATTTGCAAGCATGGTAAAAGAATCGCTTCTATAACCATGGGACTCTTAACATCATCACATGCCTTCAAGAAAATACTAACTAATGATCGCAAACGCGTTTCCCAACAGTCATCGGGTATTTGCTGAAGGGCTGCAAGGAGCGCGATCTCATGTCTCACTCCTAAAGTACCAGCTTGTCCACTCAAACCAAGTGTTACACGTTCCGTTATCAAATTGCATAATTCTTCAGTAGCCTCTGCATTTTCCTTACTCAGGATACACAACAACTGGCGAACTTCTTCCTGAATCTGCACATTTCCCTTGCGCAAATTATTTGCAAGCAACTCTTGAATTAATCCCTTTGAGCACAAAACCTGCCGAAGTGTGGTATTCAACGCCAATGCTCTTAACAGCGTTAGGCAATGTTCAGTGGAAGCTGTTGCACATCCATAACAACGCGTCTTAGCGCAAGAGACATTCGCTGGCAGTTCAGGCATTTGCGTCAACGTTGGACTTATGTCGGAGTCCCGATGTTTTCGATCATATGCGACAAGTTCTTTACGTGACACCAAAACTTTTTGGATAATTTTACTAAGCTCCTCAAAGGAAGTCTTACATTCATTACAGTACTGTTGGGCGATCATCTGTATCGTCTTGTTGACCTTAATTTGTGCCGAAGCTGGTATAGATCCGCTAACGACAGACGCAGCAGTCGGATTGGGTGCCGGCTGAGGTTCCTCGCTACGCTTCTCGGATTTTTGTTCTGTTACCTTTACAACCAACTGTTCCAGTGGTGGCTTATTACCCATCAGTTGTTTATACACGCGATCGGCTTTCTCAAGCAATGTATTTATATTCGAAACCATCTTCTTTCGATCATCGTCGTTCTCGATAGGTTCAACAGCACAACATGGCTTCGCTTGCAACGTGAAATCAAACTTTGCATACTTACAAAACCCGCATGCATGGCACAAGAATGGATCCTTTTCATCATAATTAATCGCCCTACATTTGTGGCATTGGAAAACGTTCTCTCCACAATTTGAACAGACACCCGGGTTGGCTGGCACCGCAGCACTGCAACGTGGACACTGCAATGTCTCGCTGGAAGCTTGAATGTTTTCATAAAAGTCGGCGTACTCAACCATTAAGTTACAAGCAACAATCGGCAACGGAAATTCAATCTTAACTTCAGTTTGACCTGACTGCAAACTTACTTTCTTCGCGCGGTGCCATAATGCTGGTTTATTCTTCAATTCAACCACGGCCTGCACACTCCGATTGTTATAGTAAATATACACGGTGCGCACCATTTTCGTTCGTTTTAGATCTGCAATACGTATGGTGATGCGACTAATCGTATGACTGCTAAGCAATTTCACAATTTGTGTCGTCGTTGTAAACTTTGAATCCACTTTAATAGAACTCAATTTAATAGTAGATAGTGGTACTTCTGGATTGTTGCACACCAAACAAGGATCGGATTCCAAATAGTATCCTTCCAGCTCTACGTATTGACTCATGTGCGCATAAAGATTTGCATTCGGATGGTGTGCTAACAATTCATTTTGCGTTCGTAGTAAATCAATTGCTTTGTTCACGTATGAAGAGATCTGTATGGATGCTTCTGGGTTTTGGCTCATTTTTAATGAAAAATAGCCGAGTAGGTCGACGAATTGTGCAGCTTTGCGACCATAGGTGGGCAGCAGTGGCCACAACTGCCATAACAATTCAAGTAAGGCCTCCTTCTGCTTCAGTTTTGAGTTCTTATACAACGAGTATATTTGGCTGTGTGCTTGCCAACGCAGGGTAGTATGATTCGTCTCCAGGATAAACGTACGAACAAAACGCGCCAATACATCTTCCGGAACATGCTGATTGATTTGTTCGACAAGGTCAACACAGCTGGCTTCTTCAAATGCCGCCTCCGCTACTGAATCCACCGACTTCTCACGCTCTTTTCGAGTGCTGGATTTTCCTTCCGGTTTTTTGGGATTAGCTTGTATGACAATGGCGCAGTTCAGCAGTTGCAAAATCGTGGGCGCCACACCTATAATGAAATAAATTTGTCATTCCTCTGTCCCAGCACCAAAGAGAATTACAATTAAGTAACAAATACAATGGACAAAAATTATAAGACCTTCTGTTTTCATGCCATTAGAATTTACCATATTATACACGACCCATTGATAACGACCTAAATAAAATAAAATCATAAGTTATGACAACTACTAACATGCAATAACATCCGATGTTATTTAAATAGCCGTATTATTTAACTACATCTCCCAAAACTATTAAAAATTATAATCACCTTCATCTAAAACGCAGCTGACTTGATACAAAAACGGCAACACATGGTTGTGGCAAATACAAAACTTCTGCCAGTTCCCAACACGACTCGTAGCAATCTCCAAACAGGCTTTAAGATGTTCAATCATATCCACCAAAGTATCATAGGGTAGGGACATTACGTGCTGACACGGTTGTGATGGATCGAAACCTCCCTTGATGCAACAGAGCTTGACTGCCTGAAAACCAAAATTTATATTCTGCGTAATTCAATAACCCAACAAAAAAGAAATTAGCAACACTGACCTTCATATGCGCATTGAGTGCATGAATATCTCTCAACTGGCGATACTTATCTTTGCTTCCGCATATAAATAGTAATAATTTACGAACTAATCGCCTGATTGATGGCACCTGCGTAAACATCATGTATTCACAAAGATATTTAAACCATGCCGTTTCAAACGCAGTGCCGACTGGTTCTACAATTTCTGCGTGTTTATGAACTTGGTACGGAAGACGCAATGCCATCTCCGTTAGCAACTGCGGATAAAGTTGAAAAATATCGTTGGCGTGTCCTACAAAAATAAATATATTCCATAGTTCTAACGTTTCAATGATCGTTGTCTGCTCACCCTTCACAAATTGTTTCAAAAATATTGGCGACATATCTGGAGGAAATTGATGCTGATGTACTTTGAGTAAGTTTCCTGTGATGGAACTTGATGCATCATCCGCTTTCGTCTCCAGCCAATAATCCAAAAGTGATTGGAGTATTTCCAAACAATACGTGATTAAATCTGCTTTCAGTAATATGGTCGCTGTTGTTGTAGCAAGAAATGAGCTATTATCACTAGGGGATGGTTTGGCAGTTGATGAAGTTTTCCATTTAGTCATTAAGACACCTGAAAATGACATTGTACATCTTTTTTTGGACATCCAGATAAACTTACTCAAAACGCGCATGATGACAAGTTGAACTTCGCGTTGGTTGCTGCGTTCGCAAATATTCTCC
The DNA here is from genome assembly GCA_030264675.1 of Anaulacaspis nigra. Classification (NCBI taxonomy): domain Eukaryota; kingdom Metazoa; phylum Arthropoda; class Insecta; order Coleoptera; family Staphylinidae; genus Anaulacaspis; species Anaulacaspis nigra. The sequence goes on along the minus strand of JARJDV010007929.1, from coordinate 58,776 downwards.
AAATTTGGTTTAGTAATTTGCAATTCAACGATGAACGCTTGTAGAAGTGAAATCAGCCAGGCCTTATCACGCTCAAGATGCCCATCAAGATCGCTTGTCAATTGAAGGATCACTTGGAAGAATGGGATTGCACGCACTCCAGGTATATTTCTCAATTTTGGAAGATATTCAACTAATCGCTTCAAAAGTTGCAAACGCAAAACATGTAAGCGACTAGTATTTTCAGATTCTTGTTCGTTTTCACCATCCACCGTATCGGTTTCTTGTTGAGAGTATCCAGGCTGCGGCGTAAAATTTGGCTCGGTTTTACTCCCACTGGAAATTGTTTCGGGTATATTATCTCCGTACGTTGAACTCCGCCCAGAAACATTATGTTCACCGGTAATACTTTCTACACCGCTACCGCCACTTTCGGAACCTCCACTTCCGCCTTGCTCAGCTGGAGATGTTCGTAGTGTTGAACCATCCGTGGCAGCTGTACTTCCTTCATCATCCGATCCACCGGCTGATGCAGTTGTATCGCTAAAATGTCCTGCACCTTCTTGGGCCTGCTGTGCTTCTTGCACCGCCTGTGCTAAGGGATTCGCTTCGAGCGCATGTAAATTCTGAAGTGCTTGCTGAGCTTGATCTTCAGCCAAATCATGTTCTTGCAGACTCAATGCAATTGCCAATTCAACCATGGTATCATCATCAGCATCAAGTGGAATGTCCAACAGGGGTTGGAAAGCCGCCGCGCCACCACCAAGTAATGCCTCAAGCGCATTCATATTCTGATTTTCTATGTACACGGGAGGCTGTTGTTGCTGCTGTTGGTGTGGGTGTACCGGAGGATTAGCATCCGCGGGTTCAACATTATAGCGTGGTAGTCGTCTAGATTCTTGGGCAGGTGGCGGCACAGAAGGTTTTTCTTCCTCACTGCTCCTTGCTGGCGGCGTCACACAGTTTGGTGGGCTCGGTATAAAAACGCGCCTTCTCTTCGACTTTGGTTTCAGCACACAACTGAGTGCATGTTTTGCGCTAAATGCGATTACAGGATCTTCGCATAAAAGTAGCTGTAAGTAGACTGCAATTGTGATATTGCTATATGTATCGCAACTATTAAATGCGTGAACAATTTCTACAAGAGCATACACCACGAGTTCTGTGTGTTTAAGTCCTGGAACAACCACGGGTGCTAAATTAGGATTCTCCGGGTTCAAAGAGTGTAACGTCCATAGAACATCCATTAATTGTAACAATAGATGTTGATTTTTCGTTGAACGTGGAGTTTTTACGTCCAATGGATCATCAAGTACGACATCCTGGATAGATGTATGTGAATCCGTAAACTTGACCAAATTTTGAGGACGATTCACTGCAATACCTCGCACAATCATCACTAAACGATAATAACTTTCAGCATCAAGATCATTAAAATTATTCGTGGGATCAATTTCATTCATTGCTTTTAAACTCGTCAAGACATGCTGCAAAAGTTCGTGATCTTTATAGATGTGATAAACTTGAGTTGAAGAATAAAGTGACGACAACAGCGATGTCGCATGGATTTGCAATACTCCAGGTGTTGGCATAGTCAGTAATTTAGTCGCAACTGCGTTTGAGGTCGACTTATGAGTAAACATTTTTTCATCATTTGAATTCAGGCATATACTACCGTCTAAAACCTCCAAGCAACCAGCAACTAATTTATCTAACTTGGTGCTTGGTGCATTACTCGAGCTGTTTACACTATCCACATTCTCAGAAGTAGGAGCCGTAGTTGTGCTCGGCGACGGACCGCTGGGTGCTATAGTCTCCTCGTGCTCTTCGGGCCAACCAAATGCTTCCTTGGTCTTTCCATATACTTTAATACTTTCAAGAATAGTGACTGTTTCTGGGTCTTGTGATGGGCCAAAGGTGACCGTAATTTTCTTGTCTGCCCGCAAGCTCTCTTCACGCGAAAATGGTATATCAAACCACCGACTCCTCGTTGTAGATGTTGAAATAATACGACCAAAAATTTCAATAAAAGTAGGTGCTCTCTGGGGATCCTGTGTGCCAATCAATACGCGAACTCCTGTCATTACTTGATTATTATCAGGATTCGAAATCTCTACCTGAAAGCCCAATGCTTTCGTGCACACAACAAAGAGACCACTCGTATTCAACCGATGTTTAAGTTGCCCGACATTATATATTTGCAGCATATCATTACCTCCAATTTCAACGTCGTTCATCAAAGTACAATGTTCGAAAAAGTCCACCGGGAACGATACGGAACTGGGGGCCTTCCCTGGCTTTGCCACTTTCTTCTTCCGTGGCTTTACAATATTCGATGCATAAATGTTCGTTTGCACATTCGGTGACATCCAATATCCTGTCTGATCCATATTCGCAATATAGATTTTCAGACTACCATCCTCACACAGTAAAATCAATGTAGTTCTTAACTCCGTGCCCGAATGATGTCGAATTGCAACCATATCCATAATTTTGGATTTCGCCGGAGTGACTTTTACTTCTTGGACGAATAACATATCTGGCTTTAGCATGAGCACAACCGGATTATTACTAGACTGCATAACAGCACAAATTAGTCCTGGATGATTAGATATTTCCGTCCATTGGCATAATGGTTGCGGAGCTGGTGTTTTGCCACCATTACTCTTGGTTGACGAAGACAGCACAATAGGGAATACAACCGCTAGGCAATTACTATTTGGTGATAATGGTGATACGAAACTTTTACCCTGACCATACGAATAGAACAGTAATCCCAAAGTATGCGAATAATAAATACTAACACCGCCTCCCGCAACTTGCCCATTAACGTCCGTAACATCAAAGTGGAAAACTTCTAAAGTATTCGTCACATAGAATGAGCCATGTTTGGCGGAGCTCTCCTCATTCAAAGTCTCAGTATAAATATGTCCCGGTGATGACATAAGCAGAATATTATATGTGCCATCGTCGCACATGAATGTGCAATCGCGAATCTTACCACTCGGCACCAAAAAGTAATATTGAGGACTAAGCGCATCTTTAGCAAGGTCGTAAATCTTAACAAAATCTGGAGTAACCAACGCCAATTTTGTTTGCGATCCTGGTAGCCAGACCGCTTTAATTATAAAATTTCCAGATGCCAGTTGCGGATGCAAAACAAGGTGATCAATCACCGCTCCGCTTGAATTAAAAGTCAACACATGACAGTCTTTAAGCCCGCAAACGGCTAAATAATCTTCGTTGCATAGGTTGCTTGTTAAGGAGAGAACCGTGAATGGTATAGGCGCCGAATACAATCTAGTTAGGGTTAATTTTCTAGTTGAGGAGTCTGCTTGTTTTAGTAATGCTGACAATTGCAGCACGGTAATCTTCCCTTTCTCGTGAGCAACCGCAAGATGCTGACGTTTACCATGCGGTGATGTCATGCAGCACATTGTTACCCGGCGTATCATATGTGCCGACAATAACTGCCGAATTGTCTGGCCTTGCTCACCCGCATAATTCATTCGCACATTTTCAAATGCGCCCTCCTGGGAACCGAGTGTGGGGACCATAAGTTGGTCAGTTGTTTGAAACTTTTTATCGGGACTGCGTAGTTCTTGTAAAGCTTTCATTGCGCGCGTGTAACATCCAACTGCTGAATTGCGTGAACAAGATGCTTCAATCGCTGGCATTATCAACTGTAGTAAGTCCAACAGGACTTCAGGTACCGTACTTTTACCTAGATATTTCAAAATCAAACTGATAGACCCTTCAAGTTGCTTCACAATATTTTTTCGCTTTCTTTCACGTTTAACAACCATGTCTGGCTTTTCCTTAACGACAGTATTCAAATCTTTCTTACGCATCGAACTGGAGACATTCTCCTCACTTCCATTATAACCCAAACTAGTATTAGTAGCCGAACTGCTCGGATTCGCTTCTACCGATTGAGGACTACGTTTCACTAATGCTTGACATGAACCATCTTCTTTCGCCCCACAATCGCAGAAGAAGTTCCCATACTTAGCGTACGTAACATCATGTCCTTTATGGCACACCCTCGCGCATATTGAACACACACCAACGCCATCAAGCATTCTGCATGTATGACAATGATACCAATGCTGATTCATAAACTCTTTCTGCGTAATTGTAAAAGTGCATAACTTATTACATAATGTGTCTTCTTCCGATTCTTCGCCGCTATCCTCCTCATCGTTAATTTCTTCTAGAAATTCTGGATCTTGATCAAGTGGTGTTTCACTCTCCCATGGTGGACTTACTGGTCTCTGCAAAGGCACCTTCTGATGATTAAGAATTCCGTTAATTACGTCGCTCAGGTAGTCGAGCATGCAACAAGCAGCATCTAGAATAACGCAATTCTTCTCCGCTTCTGGATCGTTGCTCAACTTTTCAATTACTTCCTCTTGTGTCAGCATAAGCTTACAATGATCCAACCACCATTCAGATATCAAATTGAAGAGATAAATATGCCCACGGCCAGTACCTGCATCTGCAAGCATGGTCATAACAACCATTAAGTCCGTAAAACCTGTTCCCTCAAGAGGTGAGATCAATATATGCGTGCCAAGGGGCATTAGAGCTTTCAAAATAGTCACAGCAACATCTTCAGACACATTGCTATTCGGTTTAACTATGAAGTTCGTAAGCGCTTGCAACAATTGGCTATTCTCTTGCACCAAATTCTTAATCTCTTCATTCGGAGATCCCGCATCTCCAGGTTGCCATTGAGCGGGCATTGCTATATCCCCAATATCTTGCACGCTAAATCCTTCCGTCTTATTGGGAACGGTCGGTGTACTAGTCGGTGTCGCAGCCTCGTTACTGGGACCGATAATAACATGCCGCAACCATGTTTGTAATTTTTCGCCTTCAACATTTGCCAACTTGCTCATGCTACTGCACAAATAGTTCAAGCTCGGATCCGTAGGGCTCTTTTCTGCGGAGTTGAATAATTTATTGAAAAAATGCAAAACTTTGGTGCTGTATTGCTGTGACATTTGCGGATTAGACACAGACATTAGAACTTTAACGAGATCTTTATCTCCAGTAAAGAATGCCTCCAGTGCTTGTCGACCCGCGCTCTTTTCAATGAGCCGTTCGTAAAACTTCAAAAAGTTGTGAAGTATTTTCTCATTTACATTACCATTCATGTTGTCGGTGTAATTCGTTATCAGTTTATAGGTGTTATCTAATATCTGCATATAGACCCGTTTTTGGTGTTCATCTGTTTCTACATCTCCAATCATTTTCTCTAGTACTTTGGACACAGACTCCTGGAGGAATTCAGTGCGCACATCAAGCGTGGTTGATACCAGGAGTTCAATTACCTTGTTCTTTGTATCTGTATTTTCAATTTGTTGCGCATGATTGCACACAAACTTCATCAATCTTTGGAGAAGACATTTCAGTGATAAATTAATTGAAAAGTTATAACTTGACGACGATAGTGTTTGAATGTGTGTATCAACAATTTTTAAAATAAACGATTCAGAGACAATAATATCATTCAAATAGGGTGTCCAAGTGCATTCTTCCAGATTTGCCATTTGCCATTGTTGTATCACATTATTAACAACCGCCGGTAATAAAACTGACTGATCAGGTACCAAGCCATTTGTAAGTTTCGATTTCGTGGTAGCAATCGCTAGCACTTCTTGCAGTCCTTCAAAGTCCTGAACAGTCTGCTTACCTGTAGGCTCACTCTGATCAACCATGCTATGCAGGAGTGACCATCGAGTGCAATGCAGTATGGCTTGCGCCAAACGCAAAACGTGTGGCAACAGTTCCTGAACGTATGTTGCGCCAGACACTGTAGTGCCGTTCGAGTCGGCTGTATTGGTCTCCGCTTCGTCTAACAAGGAAACTTGCACTTTAGCAATGACCGCGTGCAATAGGTAAAGATGCCACAAAGGCGGCATCGACTCTTTGGTCATCGCGCCTTTCTTAATATCAGGGGTCAAAGCAATCACACAATTCTTTGCAGTTGCAACGTCGTACTTCAAGGTATTAACTACGTCTGCTACTAATTTCACAAATGGTTCAGTGTGCTGCGTATACAATCCTTGTTTTACAAGGCAATCTTTAAGCCATCTAGTAAAGTTTTTATGTCCACACCGTGGTCCCCAAATTAACGAATGCAGCAAAAGTGGCCCGGCGGGAAGAATTTCTCGCGAAGCAAGACGCTCCAAGTAAGGTGCAGATGGTGGCAAAAGCTGAAGCAACTTCCAGCAAATTGTGAAACAGTATTGCGTTGCAAATAAACCTAATCGTGTCATTTTGGAAGCATTGCCACCAGAAGTTATATTCGTGACGGTTAAAATTTCAATTAGCGCGTCTAAGAGCAATGGATAGCGTAATTTATCCGGAGTTCCCAGTAAAAAGCTACAAGCAAGTCCATCTAATTTCGGTGCATCTTGATTGTTAACTTCCAGTGTTGACAGAACGTAAAAAGTGGGTTTCATTGTGAAATCTTCGCGGCCGGCTTTATAATTGTCACCCCATTGCCAAGCAGTATACATACGCGACATATTATTCTCCTTGCTATCTTTATCCGTATTTAAATTCGTAGAGTGAAACAGGTTGAACATAATTTGCTCGAGAAGCTGTTGCGGCACATCATACAGGTGTTTCATGATGTAATCGAACAGCAGCAGTAGACGTGACAAGTGTAAAAGTTGAGAATCTCGCAGCGGACCGCGAACAACTTCCGAGCATCTCAATAACCCACCAGCAAGCAAAAGTACGACAGATTTCTTTTGCAGCAGATTAAGCGAATGAAAGAGATAAACGAGTACTTGCGCGTGCTCCACGTTTAGGTCGTCATTCTCGGTGCCATCAACCGCCTGTGTCGAAGTCGATGAATTCATCACATTTTCAATGAGCGTGTTGACGAGCCGATGCCAAATGCTGATAACTGAAGCCTCCTTCTCGTTTTGTGGTCGCATAAGTAACACCTGCGCGAGAACGGACAGAGTTCGTGGATAAACTTGCAGGGGCCATCCGTGCGGAACGTCGGTATTCCATGGCGAAACTCCCAAGTTGCTGAGGAGGCTGGCTTGGAGCGGCTGGAGAGCGCTATGCGTGACGAGATTATGCGTGTAACGGGTGAGCGCTCCCGAAAATTCGCTGTACAGTTGTCCAAGAGCTTGACCAAAATACATACATATAGTGCCTGAATGCGCAACATGATGAGTAAAATTAAAACCAAGACCAGAAAAATACAGAAAATATTATTTAACGTACCCACTTCAGTCCTTGCCGTCTCCCTGTCCAGATCGCGAATGATTAACGCGAGTATCACTATTTGTTGCTCGGTGATGCCAGTCTTTATATATCGAGAAACGTACGCGCTCTTGGACAGTAATAAATGTTTATTCATAAACGAAAAAATATTCGTAGATAAAACAATGAAACCATGCGCTTCGCCCTTCTCGGGAACAATTGAATTGCCCCTCTCGGCTTGCACGCTTTTCACGTCCGGATTATCAGTCGGTGACGATTTCGAATCCGTCGGCTCCTCCGGCGGTGCCAGGGTCTCCTCAAACCATTGGCCCAAAATCGGCTCGCTATCATCGTCGTCATCGGTCGAGCTGTCTGAGCACAAAATCATGTCTTCATAGTATGTTGTCGAGTCGCTTTGACTGTATGTATCACCTTCCGGCGGATGGATACGCTTCAGTGTGCATGCTTTGCGGTAGCTCACAAGGGCGAGATAATACAGTAGTTGGTTTAAGGGCGCAGCGTTTAAAAGTTTAGCGACCCGTTGCAAAGCTGTGAATTGGCCATTTATTGAAATAGGTGCTGTCTCCACCTGTAACGGGACAAATGAAAACATCTGTCTTCCTCATTGCAATTTTTTTTACCTGAACAACTCCTGCATTTCCACCACAGACTTCCAAATTCAAGTCTTCGAACAGTTCAGATATTAGGGTGAGAGCGCGTGTGGCTAGCGCCACAGATAAAACTCCGAACGAATGTTGAAACTTCACTAAACCAGAACGTGCCGAGCCCGTGGATTCTCGAGTCTTGCTTGGACTCCTTCCCTTATCTTCCCGCAAATGCGCTGGTTTCTCACTTGGAGCCGTGCACGTGGTGACATGGTTTTGCAGACCGGAAATGAGTACCCACGAGCCAGCCAAAAGATAATTTTGATACACCTACAATTGCCAAATTAGAATCCAATCGGAAGACTTTTACTAGAAACTCACATGTCCTCCAGCTCGTGTTGATGACTTTATTGCACTTCCAATGTAAGTGTATAAATTTAATGCCTCCTCAATTAACGTCACCGCATTGTTATCAACTTCGTCTTCTTTGTGGCCAGTTTGTGATTGAACTGATGTGCACTTTGGAGAAACTGCGCAGCCCATCGACAGAATTGAACTGGCAGCCGCTTGGCCAACCGCACAATATAACACAGACATAGCTAAATTACATAGTTTTTCTAGTTTGGTTGTGGTGAGGGGCTCCAATACTGGTAAAGTAATAGCAGAACTGACAAGACTAATTTCGGCAACAGTCGATGTCAAGCTGTTTCGCCAAGTTGTTGCGTCTGTGAGATTAGCAGGTAGCGCAAAAGACTTGCCGGCAAGGGCGTCTTCAATCTTCGATCTCGTCTTCTTGATGGAAGGCAGACTCAGGCAAAGATCCACGAGAGTATCACCAGCGCGCATGCCTTGAAGACTTTCTCGATTTGCTTTTAGAAATAACCGCTAAAACATGTTTGAGTCTTAAAAGTCGATACTTTAACTAAAATTTTATTTAGCATACGTTGATTTCCGTTGCTGGATCCGCCGTTGACGTCTCCCCTGTGGATTGCATTGAGCCAGGCAATTCAGGAAATGCTTCCCCATCCCTTACAGGCATTGTAAGCAGGTCAAATATGTTGGATGACAGATCAGAACGTAGTTTTCCATCTGTTTTATTGTCAGCATCTTTCTCTGTAAACAATAAGACAGTAGTAGGAGTTTCTTCATTACAGTAACTTGAAAGTGCTCACCACTTGCAGTTGGATTTGTCTGAGTTGGCGTTTCCCCCTTCATAGTGCTAAGCAAAGCCTCTACTTCGGTAGGCAAAAAAACACCGGCTTCGCCACCACACAGCAACCTCACCGCCTTCAACGTATACTGAACGCACAACGGATCCAAGTGACTACTGTCAGATGTAAAGAACGTCGACGAGTTCAGAGTGCCAATAAGATACTTTAACAGAATTTTACACGCAGCACTCACAACGTCCAAATGTCTCGTTGACACTGGAATGAATACATTTGCAACGATTATTCGAATGGGTAATGGCGAAATTACGCCGTCCAGGCCGGCGGTGTTACATTGAAATGTCGCACAATGCACCAGCGCAACTATGAATTTCAATCAGTCATGCAGACTGACTCTATTTTGACATGTGCCATCACTACAATTGGGAATTTTGGATATACCACAATTGCTTATGGCACATGATAAGTCTTCTGCCAGCTGATACCGCATAATAAATCTATGAAGAAACACTCACCTTGTGCTGCATGATGGCTAATGTAGTTGGCCGATAAGATTACGAACGAATTGAAGAACTCTTGGTTGCTGTCCTTTTGCTGTAGTAACTCAGTTTGACTGAACACAGAATAATGCACGTTAATATAATGGGTAAATGTTTATAAACGTTATAAATAGCCTATGCCGCTATATCGTCGTGTCACACTATATAGAAAAGAAGGAACCGACTGTATCAAATGCCCAAATGGTTATAGCACTCAGCATGCAGATGCAATACACACCTTTTTATAATCGCCGTGCACAATTCTAACACTTCATTCTTACTGGACGATTCGTTATCGGTGCACAATAACACTTTTACCACAGACGACCACTCGACTCCACCACTATTGGCGGCCATTATATCTTCCATTTATCCAGCAGCATAGACAATAACTAGAACGGCCTGGAAAATACCGAAAGCGCAATGTAATATATGAAACGGATGATGCACATCGATAGATAGAGATGAAAGATCGCACCGTCATGCATAAGAGTAACATATACGTAACACGTCACAAGTTTCAGAGGGCGCAGTAACCGCCTTATAGAGATTAAATAAAATATAAATATTATTAATCTATATACATCCATTTCTATTGCCATCATAACAAAAGTAATTTATCACCACAAATAAAACATAATTATGCAAATGACATGCATAAATATTGTAAACAATTTTTTATGGATTTTCTTTATTAAAACTTAACCAAAACAGATCTAGTAATTTTTTAATAAGATTATAATATGACAGAATTAATTTTGCTATAGGATATTCATTCAATAGCTATTATTTTTTTTGCAATAAGTTAGAGTTTATAATAACTTAGGCCTTTTTATTTTATTATCCGGAAATATCATGACCAGCGTTCGCTAATTTGGCACGATTCATTCGCGATGATTGATCCGAATAGTACAAGTTGAAATCCAATCTGAAAGACAATTGAATTAATTTCAAGAATTGCGCGGCGAAACTTATGAGCTCACCACTCTAAATAGAGGGAAATTAAAGGGGAGCATGATCAGGAAATAATTTAGGAAGCGCTTAATATCTAGTCAACTTAACATCGTAAAAGATGCCAACATGTTTTAAGCGCTCCATAGATAAATAAGAGCCCATTCTAAAATGTAGGATTGGAAAAGCGTCTCAAAAATACAACAGTAGTTAAAATAATACCTGTAAAGCAAATTGTAGAGCCGGTCATGATCACTATCATTGCGATTGAGATTGTTGATTTGCTGGACAAGATTCATGATAGCCGATGAAAATTTCATATCATAATGGGCGATGTTCTCTTCGAAACTAACGATGCTCTCATGCCCTTGCGGAAGTATGGGTTCATTCTAAGGAAAAACGCAAATTAGTAATAAGACAATAAAGAAACAATCAGGGACAAGCACTGCAATTGCAAGACATAATAAGCTGATAATTGGGCCATTAAAACTAATTCGGTTTAGTTTGAACCACAACAACATGAGTATTAATCAGTAAGTCGAATAGGAAAATGATTTAGCAGCCCAATTATAGCTAAATAATAAATCACCTAGTGTAACCCACAATCTAAAATGATTGATTTTAATGCATTTAGCGTAAAGAACAGTAGTGTGTTGCAATCGATCGTTTTAGTTAAAGTTTCAGCGGCGATAGAAAACAAATCAAATATGAGGGTCGAGAATTACATGCACTGCGGATGCACACTAATTTCATTCAATATGAATATTACTCCTGTACTCAGCCAATTTAATATCAAAATGACGGCAACTTATTGCAACGTATACCAAATTGAGTATTCTTTGGTAAAGTTTTATAGACAGATATCGAGCATCCATAAGGTCGGTACCTGTGTGAAGGACTCGTAGAATGAATTTGGCAATGAGCCTAATTCGGCTTCCACGAAATATCGTTGCGATTGCTATATCAGAGATAAAACATTTGTAATTATAGTTCACTGGGATGCATTGTTGCATAATTGGTGTATTCATAACATGGGAAACAAAATTCAACAAAACTCTGTATTACCTGCATAAACTTGCAGAATGCCACGCAGATAGCCAGGAGCTGTGTGACGACTGCTAAGACACTGGGAATCGTCAACATACAATCTTTTAGGCACATATCCAGAAAGTCGCTGTGGCAGAATAGTACTTCGTCTACATTTGTAACCCTAGTCATCTTTTGTAGAAAATAACAAAAGTGAGGCTCGATGACTTCAACCATCATATGATACTCAATGTTCTGGACGCAGTGTAACATCCTTTGACGTAATGCGAAAGCATTCCGATATTGTTTAGCTGCACCCAATTGGAATTTATTTGCCACTTTGTTGGCTCGCCACACTTGACATATCATACGTTCTACGTATTTGCAGTGTAAGAGATGTCTAAAGATCATCTGGTATCGCGCTAGCGACTTACGATCTAAAATGAGGGACAGTGGCCACTTGACATCGTAGCTGAAGGAGAAAGATTCGATGACAGTTAATGGAGTACCCGTTTTCTTGATATGCTTCGGTTGCTCCATGAGTATTCTAAACATCTGCGATTGCAGATCGTAAGGCAAGAGCTCTGTACGTAAATCATCTTTGTACGGATCAGTGTTTGCACTGGATATACGTAGTGCTAAATCAAGCAGCGAATCGAGACGAGTTTGAATCGCATCGGCAACATCTTTGCTCAATTCTTTCTCACAGAGTGTTAGGAATGTTACAATAAAGTCGCCTTGATCCAATAGGAAGTAGTGCTTCACTGATCTGAGACGTCCTAATAAATCCTGCTCTTCAAGCACAAGATCCAATAGCATTCTACTGGCGAAATTATAGGCGGATCGGATTGAGTCAATATAATGACGATCCTCTTTTCTATATTCAATAAGCTGCACCTTATTGTTCAAAGGCTTGCCACATTGTCGAATTACATTCAAATATTTACCAGCGCGTAAGATGATATCGGCCATAGGCTCCAAGAATTTAGGAATACATTCGCGACGAATCGTGTACTTCTTATCCCAATAGTCGGCCGAATAATCAACGGGCATATCTTCTTTTTGCACAACTTCGTTATCTTCGACCAAAAACTGAATAATGAAAACGTAAATTTGAGTTGCGTAAATGCACGATAAAACTTACTTCTTGAATTGGATCAGAAATAATTCCTTTATAAACCCACATTGACAACATTTTCATATATGGCACACTTGCGGCTTCCATCAACATAATACAGAGAGTTTCTGCACTGGTATCTCCAATGTATCCTGCTATATTGTCATGAAGGAGACTTAGTACTTTACCGCCAGAAGATTCAGACTAAAATTTAAAATGTTATTAAAAAGCATCATCAAATTGGAATAAGATTACCTTATTAATAGTTGTTACAATATTGCTAATTAGTCCCATTGAATGCAGGCGCTTTTGAATATAATACCACAGTTTATGAAGATTCAAATTCCCTTCGTTAAATTCAGTCTCTAATTGTGTGACGAATAGCTGCAACGATAATATTAACAACATGAATTAAGATAGGAAATGCTTACCATGAATTCAATAACCGCTTTGCTTATGCATTCTGCAAGAGCATTGTTCACTTGACCAAATTCAAAACGCATTTTCTCTTCAGCAAATCGCTGTGCAACTGAATAATGGGAAGCCAATGGCAGCATTTGTTTAACTAAATCTCGGAGAGAAACATCTAGATTCTCATTGAGAATAAATTCACGTGGTTCATACGGATCTCTCAATTCAACTGCTTCAATAGAGTTAGCAGGAAGGCCTGAATAATTTACATATATATTTTTCTGTAATTGATAACAAACTTGGAACTCACCCATAAAGATACTAAGAAGATCTTGTAGTATCAAACTTTCCTGTGATGCTGTTGGAATGTTGGCTATGGGGAGACCCTGTGGAAGATTGCATGAAGAAAAGTCCCAAGACATAGAAGGTCGTCTTTGTGTCCATGAGACAAGTGATGGTGTTTGTGACGCTGTCCGTCCCGGAGTTCTAACTTTCCTTTCAGCATGCTCAATCAACAGTTTGGAATGGGTTGCTGCCGTCTTCAATCTGCTTCTCACCTATGTATATTATCAATTCACGTTAACAGTAATAAGTAGAGTTAATCATTTTGATTATTAATCATATACCTGAGGTAAAGATTCTTTTGTTATAGTTGCTTGACTGGCAGATGGTTTTCTAGCAGACTTATTTGTTTTGTTAAAGAACTCTTTCATGCTGCTATCAGCAGCAATCTTTTGCATTAATTCTATATATGCACCAAGACTATCAACACTACAAAAGTTTATTAGTATAATTTTCATATGCAAGCAGTAAACATTACTTTTTTTGTTTCAGGTCTTCATATTTAGATATGAAGGCTGTAGGACTTTGTGATTTCTCTGCAAGAAGCTGAATCTGATTCTGAGGTGGAAAGTTTAAGTTATCCGTAGACGTATTGGTCGCAATACTATCTTGTAAATAATCAACGATTTCTGCTGCACTACTTTTGCTCCTTAAGAATGTAAACCAAATTTGCTTAACAGTGTTCAGAAAATATTAACTCTAACAACTTACCCTAACTTGTCTAGTAGCTCTTGCGCTAACAGATGTAATTTAAACTCACTCATGGCCCAAATTTAAAAGAGCCCGCCAATTAAACACTCCAATGCACATTAAATCGAAAATTTCGATTAATTTTATTAACTTACTTAAAGCTTTAAGAAAACGTAACGTATTTGAGGTTATGCTTAAAGATAAACCAGATAAACATCCAATTTTCCTAGACTGAACGGGAATGTCTAATAGGACTCGGGTGGCGTTCGGCATTACTCGATATTATAGTACTTAGGGTCACATATATTCAATTCAATACCAACTGGATTAAACTTGACAGCCCACAACATTTATTTAAACTCGATTTAACATAAAGTAAAAACATCCTAAACCCCAGTATACCCATATCAACATATTATTACCAAATTACAACAATGATAAAAAAGAAGCAATAACACTACTTCAAATAGATAACATAATTGGTAAACTTAGTAAGAATGGATACTAGGATAAAATCAATACGGTTGTTTGTATAGTTGGTGAGCTTTGTTTCCACACTGGATTGGAACAAAATTATCTTTTTATTACAAACAATGGTTCAACAAAAAACACTATTCACTTTAAACAATTTTAAACACACTACTGATCCTCTAATCTCCAATAAGATAAACGATTTAATTGTAATTAATAGTTATTCATATTTATATATTATATATACTGAAAGTATTATTACTCTTTTTATCTATATTTCATTTTTGTTTGTTAATATGTGGCGGCGAAATTCGTCGTACGAACGCCGCCAATATATATATTACTTATTCGACTTTCCTCAAATCTTTTCATATTTTTAAAACTAAAATCGTCCCAAAGAATATTTCGTTATATCGTTTAATTTCTTTGTATGGAAATAGAATTGTTAGAAATATTAAAAACATATAGCTACATTCTATTCTTCCTCTTTTATATATATATACCTATGTATATTTACACATTTAGATATAAATTTCAATTTAAATTAATTTGTATTTCTCCTTGTGTACAAACCTATTCCAGAAACGTAATTTTCACGAGTTAACAATGCAAAATAAACGCGGAAACATTGTACGTTTGTACTCTCCCAATATACTTTGTCTTTTTGTGTATTGCTTAAAGCGCAAAATAAAACCGAAAGTGGCCAACTACACGTGTGTGCGATTAAACAACAACGAAATGAGCAAAACATTAATCGCATTATTGTTTCAGTATGGTGTGTACAATTATCACGATGCCTTAAAGCACATACCGCTCGCCGCTTGAGCGAACCTAACGAGAGCGTTGTGTAACCTGATTCAAAATATATTTCTTTTGCATTTGTGTTAAATATCATCATCACTTGTTTTAATTGCTACTAGATGCGCATGAATTTAGAAAAGTGTATGCAGGTACGTTTCATTTCCGCTTGTAGGCGAAATATTAGCAAAATTTATGCTTGCCCTCAGCAACCAGATTGCAATCAAGCCGTGGCAACATCAAGTGCCCCTGGTTGCGGTGTGGTCTGCTCATTATCCGAGCCGCCGCTGTCTTCAGCGCTTCGCGGTTTATCTTGCAGCGACTGTCGCAGTTCATCAATCGTTGCACCCGTATAAAGACGTTTAATACCGCGAGGCAACGCGCGACACGATTGCAGATTAATGGAATAGAGTTTGCGGCACTTGCTGAGAATCGCCTTCACTGGCTCAAGACTTACTGACGAGCCGCACAGATTAATTACTCTAAAACAGGTGAAAGTTGTGTAAGGCACATTTTCTAAATGCACGAAGATAATTATTACCTTAGTGGGCATTCTTCACCTTTGTCTGCCAGTGCTAGGACTGCAGCGTCCAATGATTCTGTAGCTGTCGACCACGCCAGATCAACCTCCTGAAGACTATGACTCCACTTTTGCATGAGCAGCTCCAAGCCTGAGTTTTGTGTTCGTGTCACAAGGCAAGCTATTCATCAACACAAATAACATTCATTATTATGCAGTTAGGGGCAAAAGCTGATAAAAAAAAGCTTACCGCTAAGGAATAAATGTTCGAGATCCCAAGCTGGCACTTTGACTAGGCCAGAATCATTCAGGCGTATGCAGCCACGCACGTCGAGAAGTCGTAACTTAGTACTGTTCTTGAGTATTCGCTCGATGCCGTTGTTGTCCACACATCGCGCTGTTGTAGTTTTATCTTCTTCAAGCCCCGCCAAAGAAAGTTCTTCGAGACATGGAAAACCCGTTGAAGCCACCTAATTAAAAATATATTACGAACTACCGCTTATTTTAGGTAAAGAAAGAAGATACCTGATCTGTGAGACTAGCAGGCGCCAACCAAATTTGACTATTTGTTAACCTTAATACACGCAACTTGGGGCAACCCATTTGAAGCTTCTCGACGTGCAGTAGTGCAGTGTTATGCGCAAAAGTACGTATGTTGGATATGTCTAGGAGTTCCAGGTTTGGACAATTTGCCTTCAAGTATCGAACCAAACAATTAGAATCGAAACCAATGCTGCATTAACGTTTACTTACGGCAATTGAAGCCATAATTTGTGTGAATCCAGCAATTTTGTTATGCGCGAGCACTAAATGCGTTAAACGACTGTTCATCGTCTGTCCCAAACTAACCAAAGGTTGTGCATTTATCGCAGATGTAGGCTGAAATAACATAATAATTAAACATTCACATTAGTCGAATGCAAACAATTCATGACATACATTAATTGAAGATAAATCCAGCCGCTGCAATTTAGGAAAGTCCGTCGTGATATATTTCAACGTCTCCGCATTGAGCCCTTTCCAGCCAGAGAGATTTAGTCCTCGAAGTTCGGGAGTATTGACGGTAATCGCCTCGAGAGATGCCTGAATATCGCGCACTTTCCACTCACCCATGTTCAAGTCTTGACATTTCGTGAATCTATTTTGAATTAACCAATGCAGGCGGTAGTCGGTACGCGCACGCTCTTTTACGAAGTTCAAGTCGACTTTTTTCCACAATGACAGCTCCTCTTCGGCGACTTCATGCCACAACCGACACACTTTCGCAAGCCGCACCACCGCTGGCAATGCACCATCTCGCCCCACGACGTATTGGAATATGTGGAGGAGCACATGAGCAGGCAGCCCATAGCCCCAAACACTTTGCACGGCCGGTTCCGAAGTGCTGTCATTGCTTGCCAAGTCGGCACCACCCGCGGACGCGCCTTTTGACCGCTTACTCGTAGTCATTTCGTGGTCGGATGCGTCCGTATCGGAAGCTTTGTGCTTTTTTCGGCGGCCCGTTTTTTTCTTGTTTGGCTGCAGCTAAGAGATATCCAAGTTATACTCGACTTTGTTTACTAAATTGTATTGCATTACCTGCTGAGACAAGTTGCTCTTTTTGATTCGGATTTTAATTGTGTTCTTGTCACCGCTAATTTGACTGTGGTACATGGGTACGAGCGCTTTACGTGGTCGCCCTCGAGACGTGGCGGACGCTCTCTTGCGCACTTTCTTATCGATGGCGCCATTTTTCAACTCTGCTGGTGGAGGCACTGCAGTTCGATTGTGCTTGTTTTCCTTCGGCGATGTGCTCGGTTCGGATAAGGCTGACGAGTCGTTTAACGATGATGAATCTTCATCTAAAAATAGGCGAGGAATAATAGGAAACGTAGGGGTGTGAAATAATAAATTTTAATGTACCTTCTTGAGAGGTACTTTGAATCGAATCCTGCGATTCTTCCTGCATTTCTGCATCATCTTCTTCACTGTTCTCCTGCGCTCGGTAGCAGTCCGTGCTCGCACTGTGCAAATTATTATTGGGCATATCATATTCACTGCCATGCTTCACAACACCATTAGTAGTGTCTCTTGTATTATAGCTGGGGACATCGAGCAGTATGCTCCTTGCGGCGTCATTGCAGACGACTCCTTCCTCAGCCATTATGCATGAGCTGATTGTTGATTAGCAGAAGCGTGCGAAGATTATGTGGGGAACAGCATGTTCATTAGCCGCCTGCAAAGAACAACTTATCAACAAGGTGACACGATCCCCAACTAAGATAATTGTTGAATCAATTATTTAATCAATACTTCCAGCAGACACGATATGAAAATTTAGAAACACGAACGGCCCGTAATGCAACTGCGTGAAGAGTACACGTAAATACGGATTTGTTTATGGTCTCGGTCAAAATATACACAACGTCGACACCGTGCCAACACAAGGCGGGATGCGTGTCTTCCCTTCTTGTTGCACCATTCCTACTGTTACCGCTGGTTGCAAGAGGAATTATGACAACATTCCACAACTGATAACAAATACAAGCGGTAATCACTAACGCTGCGCATCTTACAATGAAACACGGTTTCGCATTGCGTTGTTTATTAGTCGCTGAATTGTCAACTCACCTGGAAGAGGCGCAACACACGTATTCGAGAAGACCACTGCCGAATAATAATAATATGCGGATGATGATCCGTGCGTGCTACCGCTGCACATAATCTTATCGCTCAACGATATGTATCGTCGTCGTTGGCGCTGTCTTGCTGCTGCTGCTATACTGCACCGCGTCCGTTTTCTCCATTTGCAGGCAAATCGCCGAAAATTCCTAAGTGCGCGCTGCTGGACTTGACTGTCTCCTCACCGTTCACTACTCTTGCCAATAGCACCACTGCGGCATCCACTAACTGCGTATTGTGTGCCAGTTTGGTTTGCGCTGCATGTACCGGACGGAGACAGCAGGCTTTTGCTGAGAGCGCGCTCCACACCACTTTCGGAACTTCACTACTGCCGTTCCACATTTACTTCGTTTATTTCTAAATGACGCGAGCGTCGTCGTCGTATGCACTGCACTCCGTGCGACCAACTCGCCGTAGTCCTATTCAGTGTTGTTGACCTTGTTAGTTGCCCAAGATGCCATCTTTTTTCGTTTTGTTTTCGTAGCAGGTGGCGTTGCTGCATTCACATACTTTTGGCACTTCCTTATACGCAAAATGCGCCTTTAAATTTTGATACAATGATTGTTGCTTGCAATAACTATATAAAACCAAAAGAAACTATTTCAGAGAGCAGTATTTATAATTCTATTACATTGTTCGGAGATCTAGCGTCACGCGCCATCTGAGATGATGCGAAAGAACACAAATGCAAACAAACCGTGAACAGCAGTGAGTCGGCTAGAATAATTGTTGTTTGTTGGTTACAAATAATAAAATTATTAAAAATATGAATTTTGGTGAGATTATTGAACCATCAACCCGTGCCATTCTTTATGATGAGGAAGATGATTCTGTAATTGAAAGGTAGAAAATGTTTTTGCCATATTTATGTTTTTTACCATTTAATAAGTTTTTAACACTTTAATTTTTATTCCCTTCAGAGTCGAATGGGAGAATGAGTGCTTAATTCCTGATTCTGTTGACTATCTTCTTATAACAGAAAGTAGTTTTATCAACAAAATAGTTCAAACATGCCTTCTCAAAAGCAATATAGCAGTTGCATTTACAAAGAAAAATGTTATCAATATCTACAAATATGAAGACAAAAAATACATTGCCATCTGCAATCCAGGTCATACCACTTCAACAGGAGAGGTACTATCTTAAATTAATGTGAAGAAATACAACAACTATGCTGGCTGAAGGACTACTGGTCAATAGCCATGCTCATGACAGAATCACAAGCTAAATACAAATATATATAATTAATATGAATTTCAGATTACTCAGCATCTAATACCATGGCTAACAGCATCAAAACAATGCTATGCAGTGCAATCACAGCCCCTTGCAACTTATCTCAATAAAAATATGCAACAAAAAGATGGAACCATCTTGAGAACTTTATCAACAAATCCTAAAATGAAGGATAAACTTTGTCCCAAACTTGAAATTCCCAATTTAGTTACATCAATAACAGCAGGTTGTTTCTCTTATTGTTTGTATGCTTCAAAAGAATGTTCAGCATATATTGGGTACATTGAACATGCACCAATTGATTCTCTGAATTCAAAACCTTTTTTGGATTTATTTGCGCACTTGGGCTTTGGTTCAGGAGACAAAGTATATAAATTAGTTGATAAGCTACCTGCTAATAATTTGTACACTTAAATTTGTAATAAAATTGTTTAATGCTGAAATTGATTCAATGTGTTATGTCCATGCATAATTTGTGGTTTCAGCAGCATACTTTAGACACTCAACCAAGTTAATAACGTGTGGATCATTATTACAAAAGTGTTTCAGCACTTTAGACTCTAGACCACAATCAGATAGATTTTCTTGGCTAAACACGCTCGTAGCGTTTGTTATCGCACTGCCAGAATGTGTGACATTCACTTGACTAAATGACTCTGTACCTTCCAATGTACTAAATGTGGCAGTCATTGAATTTTCTTGCGATTGTAAGGCACATAAATTATGAATACAATGAGGTAGAATTGGTCCCGTTAAGTCTATCGAGTAGAAATCTTCGTTGTCCGCGCGTACTTTGTTCTCGCGAACTTGCAGAGAGGATAAAGTCGCTCCATGGAAGGCCACAGGTGCTAGTAAAGTAGGAGGAATTCCTGCAAATAATCCTGTAGGGGATACTGCACTTTTACAATGCACAAGAAAGCTGTAAAATGCCTGCACTTCAACTCCCTCAATCAAGATCAAGCTGAGATCGCTGTTGTCAACTTCACTTTCAGCTTTCAGAGTTATTTTTTCCTGAGAGTTATTTTAACTTTAAAAACGAATGGAACTGGATCAAGGAGACATATTACCTGTGTGTAATTAATTTGTTTAATCTCCTCTGAATTGATACCCATACTTTGCAACCACTGTTCATCTGGTTGTTCATCATCCTTATCTTTATCCTGACTACTTTCTTCTACATTCTCCCTATCAGAGCTCTTCTTCAAAGGCATTGAGAATTCAATCTCACCCTGCTTCAGCATTTGTCTGAAGCCCCTAGTCGTCGGTGAGACAAACGCATGTAAATCTGGAAATCCTCCAATGCCAGCCGCACGAAATAAAACAGTAAACGTATTCGCACAGGCGTAAAAATATGGACATTGTCTCGTCCGAATTAAATGAAACAACGAGCGAAAGCTTATCATCCAAACAGTATGTAAACTTTCCTTAATCTTAGCAGTTAAAGGGATGGTTGATTGAGACACTTTCGTATTTGAACGCGGAAAAAGATTCAGCCAAGGTATTGAAGGGTGTTGCCAATACAGGCAACATTGATGGAATTTTGCATTTGCTGAGGTATCTAATGTTGTGCAAGTTTTACTTGTATCCAAACATCTGGTAAAACTTGTTACCCCTGAAGCTTCTTCACTTATTTTCAGTGTCTGACTCCAACCAAAGGATTTAGGTGAAAAGAATCTGACTTTTTTCTTTAAACTCCAATCTATTGGTATCCACTTTTCACCTTCTGCTTTCACATTAACTGGCTCTTCAATTTGTTTTAAGACATTCTTAAAGGATGTTACCTGCTCTGTTTTACTCTCTGGCTGCTTATCTTGGCATATGTTTAGTAGCTTAAATAAAGTGTTATCATTTGATTCATCAGTCACACCAATGGCAGTCTTAGCTTTTTTACTATTCTCATTGATTTTTGCAAACGGATTTTTTCTTTTTACTGATAATACATTAACAGATGCATTTGTACTACCACTTGTTGATCCTGAGCTTGAATTTATTCTTGCTTGAAGTGCGATTTTCTTCCGTTTTAATTTTTGTAATTTCATCACTTCTGATGGATGTTTCCATTTGAAACATGATGATTTTGCTGTTTCTTCACTCATTTTTATAGATACTTATTGTTTTTCACAATAACAAGTTAACAATCAATAGTTTTTTACAAGAATAAGTTAACAACTGACTATTTAAATGAGGACCTGTTTACAATGGTAAGCAGCAAACATGTTTTGTATATATTTACTATTTTATGCCTTATTTAGGTGAAGTTAGGACTACAAATTGTTTTTGAGGAGGTTACATTTGCTTTGATTTGCTTACAACCGCTTACAACTACTAAAGATGTTAACACGGTTGCATATAGTTCATCCACCAAACTCCAGTATTTGTCTTTAGGCAACCGCATATATTTCTTGAAGAAGTTTCAAATAAATTGATAAATAATTTAGCCTTACTCATTAAAGCTTAAATAATTCTAAAGTACTAGATATAATATTATTGAATAAAGAATCATGCTTTATATAAAATGAATTGTTGCTTAACGTGACAATGCGATTGACTTGCAATTAATCAATGCATGTTACCCGTGACGTCACAATTCCCGTGCGCGTGTGTATATAGCACAAATGAAGGTCCCTGAACCCGATCCAAAAAAAAATCCATATTAATTCTATTCATGCTGAAACGGCCTTATTTGATACTCACCGGCTCCGGTAATCCAATAACATAAATGCATTATTAACGTGTGTTATAATAAATGATGCAAAAATAAAATTAATCCATTATTAAGCTCTCTATTGTAAACGTGTGAATATAATGAATGCGGTTTTCTTCAGGATGTATCACCAGTAAGTGAATTATGTGCCGAAAAATTAGGATCACGCACGTGTCCTCTTCCAGCATGCGAGGAAGATGCCCATGGTGCACACATGTATCAAATGCTGTTCGCTTGGCACTGAAACAAAAAGTCAAGTTGACGATGATTAAAAATACCCAACTCAAGTTATTTTCGGGTAATTTTTTATATGCCACATGAAAATTTCCGTTTTTTTAACGGCGAAGAGTCGTAGATTAAAGAAATCCCTTTGCGCAATTAAGGAAATTGTACAAAACTTGCGCACGATAAGATAGTGAGTACTTAATTTCTTTTTTGGCCTAATAAGAAAACAGAAGTTGTAGTTTCGGGCGATTTAGTTAATGTCATGATAATAAACTTGACTTTATACGGTCAACAAGTTCTGAAAGTTTATTGCCCCAAGCAACATATTGAAAATTCGGTTATAACGACCACCGGAAGACACCAGTTTCAACAAGAAAACATGAGGAGGGCCTAAGAGGTCGTTACCACCAATGTTATTTATGTTAAACTAATGTTAAATTGTCGCGACGTTAGCAATCAAATGTAAATATTTTCTGTGTATAAAGACAATAAGAAAAATCAATATATTTTGAAATAATTTTGAGTGCAAGGAAATGTCCAATGACCTAATATGACATCATAAGTGGGAATGCACGGAATGCACGCGTGTTTACAGATATTGAACGAAAGGAAAAAAGTGACCTGGAGCTTAAGATAGAACTAAACTCGATCGTGATCTATGCGAGAAGCGCGCACAGATAGATCAGGAGACAAATGCGCGCGCGCGCGCGCGTGTAAACTCGCAAGTATCAATGAATCGATGCGCTCGCGATGATTGCGCGGAAACGCGCGTTCACCACCACCGACCGCCGCCGTCGTCATCGTCGTCGTCGTCGTCGTCGGCGCCCCCCACTCGCGCCGCGCGCAAACTGGCGCGCGTACAACTCCAGGTCATTCAACTCGCGGAGTCCCAGCGAGCAACACTCGCTCTCTTTTGCGCTCCCGTTTCTCATCCGCATTCATTTGGACGTGCGCGCGCGCGCGCTCGCGAGGAATAGTTTTTAATTATTTACCGGGAGTGCAATTTGCTTTTGCCCCATCACACTCCATCCTCATCGTGTGCGACCCCCGAAACAATTCCGACAATGCCCAAACGGTCCACGGAATCATCATCTTCACCATCAGCAACAACAATAACATTAACAACAATATCGTCCGAGACTCAGAAGAAGTGCGTCGTTGCGTAAGAATTGCGCGCGCGCGCCGTTCGCCGTTGGCCCCCAAACCGAAGAGTA
This sequence comes from Anaulacaspis nigra, assembly GCA_030264675.1. Classification (NCBI taxonomy): domain Eukaryota; kingdom Metazoa; phylum Arthropoda; class Insecta; order Coleoptera; family Staphylinidae; genus Anaulacaspis; species Anaulacaspis nigra. The sequence continues at coordinate 34,888 of JARJDV010007929.1, read as the reverse complement.
GTGAGAAGCAGCACACGCCGAGGCGGCAAACGCATGCATGCAGCGGATGCACCCAGTTGCATGTGCGCCACCGCCGTCGACGCGTTGACCGTTGTCGTCATCCCTTTGCGTCTTCGTCGAAGTGCGATTTCAAATTTACGACATTTGTGCATTCATTTCTCAGCTCGTTTCGGCGCTCGCAATCGTTGCTCGTTCGTTGCGAATTTTTCAAGTGCTTAACAAAGTGCTAAATGATGGTGAAACAATTAACAACAAAATAGTGCTCTCAGTGAATTAATCCAAAGGAAGTTGTAACATTTTTCATACACTCCAGGAACTTAAAAGGATTATTCTTTCATTGCTCAGTGTATTGCCATTTCCGGTCTTCCGGTCCAGCAAGGATTCTCCCAAATAACATTGGTGAGTCTAACGCATCACGCATCTATTTGTTGTCATTAATAATAACATTAAAACGTGAGATCAAATTGAGGGCAGTGATAACATCGATTAGTGCATTATTACACGCATGCACTGGCTGCCGCCCCCCGTCGTCGTTTGTTTTTTGCGTATGTGTGCAAAGTGCTGCAATGTGTTTATCGTGATCGTGTGCGAGTGACGAGTACACTGCAGTTTAACGAAACCAATTTGTTCTGACCTATTTTAGATGCGGCGGGTGCATTGCACACATAATGCAATCCAAACTAAACAAACGCGCACGTAATACTAGTGTGGCTTGTCCTGCGCATGCGTACAACGTCGAGCGAGCACATGAAACAAAAACATATTAAAATTTATTGCTATTTTACCCACACGCATCATAATTGTTTATTATGTATGCTTGTGCGCGCGAGTATTTGTTGTACGATTCGAACGCGCATAAAATGTGTGCTAAACATATTGTAGGAATGCAAAACAATTTACAAATGTTTTCGATAATTTCCATCTTTGAATGTCAATGCTCACTTTGTTGCAACAATAACGAGTGTTGTTTTTTCGGTTAAATCGAACTTTAATTAAATGTGCATTGCATTGTGTAAATGTAGGTCATACGTATGCAGAACGTATTTATTGTAAATTATTATCGAATAATTGGATTGCTTATTAAACCGTACAGCGTTTCCTATTGTTGTTATAAAATATTGTTTTTAACAGAAATGCAGTTGAAATTAAAATCGCATTGTGGCGGTCGCTTTCTACGTTATGATAATTGTTTATATTTTCACGCACTTTAAATTGTACGTGCAATAATGTGCAAAAATAATTCTATTTTGCAGTTTATTTTTTGCTTGTCGCTTGCACCGACAAGAGAAAGCCTTCCGCAGTGAAAGTTGCATTGAAAAGTGACGCAGGACGCATTCGCAATGCATTAGTAAAGTCGCGCTTAGAAATGCACTTAGTGTACTTAAGCTTTAAAATATATACGCATTAGATTACTTAACTTGTTGTTCCTAAATATTGAAAAATTGATTCGGGACGTGTGAATGAACGTTGTTTAAAATATTTACTCGGAAAAAGAATCAGAGAAACACCAGAGAATTGTGAGACTTTGTAATTGTTATCGATTAATGCCAAAAAGCAGGGAATTTATCTATGAAATATACACGTATTTATGGTACATATGCATATACAGGGTGTGCGTGAATTGATAATGGACGAATGTATGCGTTTGTGCTCGTTTCGTTGTTGCTCACTTGAAAGATAAAAATTGTCGCGCCGAACCTTGAATCGCTTAGTTATGGCCAAGTTCATTACTCCTCACGCACACGCACATACTGATTCAATACGCGTTTATGTCGAGGGAATAAACATGATGGACGTAAGTGTTGAGCGTGTGAGTGTGCGTGTGTTTGTGTTTGAGGTTACCGAATATTCATTTGGCATTGACAACGATCAAATTCACTTCATTCTAAGCGCATAAATTTTATTTCATGCGATTAAGCTTATTTGCAATTAGCTAGCTATGATAAAAATTAATATTTATATTTAAATCCGAGTGACTTAAATTAAGCCATTATTAACGCATAATATCGTATTACAAGTGAATGAAGCAGGCCAAATGCAGTTTTTAAAATTAATATTATATTCCAAACTTAGTAAAGTTTTTAAGTTCGTAAAGTTGGAATATTCAATTCAAGAAGCCGTAAATAGATAATTATTTACGATGCAATCCTAGATGATAAACAACAACAACAACAAGTAGAAGTTGAATTGTACTTTAGAAGCTGAACAAGTGCGCAGAATTTTGTTGATGCGAAATCACGGTGTTTATTTGTTGACTAGGATCATATTTACCTACGCTAGGTTTCGAATCGTCTGCGTAATAAACAAAGTTAACATTTATCATCAGATTTATTTTGCTTTATTTAGCCCGTGATTATTGTTTTACACTCGCAAGTGGCGGGCAAAGTGTACGCTGTGCTCGTAATGCTCGGCGCTAAAATTTCAAATGTGGATCAAGGTAAAATTGCACAACAAATAACAAACGAACGCGTTCAACGCAATCAACAGTGAGGAGAGAGAGTCCCGCGTATTCTTGACACCGTCGCCGATGACAACGACGTCGAGATGTTATGCATTTCGTTGTCATCTGCTTGGCTTACGTACTTGCGCAATTAACGTGTAAATAAATCAAATTTTAGTCATTCTCGTTTGAATAATGATGAGTGCATATTTCGTAAATTTTACAAAAATACCACCTAGATGTAAGAGACTTTAAATAGTAATTGTTATGTTTCGGTATTTAGCCGGATTAGAAATAATTAGAATTTTACTTATTACGTAACAAAAGTTCGGGTTTCAAAATTTTAAGTTTTTCATAGGTATATTTTTCTGCAATATATTAAATAGCATTTCAAATGAAATGAAGAATTGTTTTATGGCTCTTATAATTTTATGTTATTTACATGAATGTTAAACATGCCAATAAAGGCCATAGTTATATCATGTTTAACGTCCGAAATCCTGTATTTCCGGTATGAAAATTTTACGTTTTAGTATATTATGAATTTCCATGAAATGTTTCAGAATTTTCTTCATTATAAATATTTTAATCAAACATTAAAAAAATCCTAATAAAATGTCGAATGAGTTTGGAAAAGTAACTTTGTAATTTGTAAACTTTAATCATAAAAAGGACAACTATAACGTCAAATCATTTCTCGCGAATAAATTTATTCTCGTTCTAGGAACGGTAAATAAAAATCTTTTCAGATTTTCCAATAAATGGAAAAGGAATTTTATTAGTTTCGAAGTTATTATCAACAACCAACTGAAATCAGTTTTCGTAATTAACATGTTGACTGCCATGTCACCCAAAATCGGGTTCTAATCTTCATAGCATCACCCGCTTTTCGCAGAATATTTTACATGGCATCACTCATCCGCAACCTGATGGAGTATTTCTAACATAATAGCTAGTTAACTTGTTAATCAAATATTATAAAGTGTTCGATCGGAAATTGTTTTGAAATAATTAAAGATTTTGTAATTTGTTTGTGAAGTGATAAGCAAAACTACAAATTAATATCAGTTTTCTTAACTTGCAGAGTGAAAGGAACGCCAAACTATTAATAGTCTACGAGTGAGTGAGGAATCAGATTTGGGTGGGGGCGGATTGGCGGCGGGTGCGATAAGATGCGCGGCATATGCGGATGCAAGAGGTGAATGATGCGTGCCCGCCGTTCCGCGCGTTCGCGACGATAATGGGCACGCAATCATCGCCGCCACTCGCCACTTTGCGCCACCGACGCTGCCGCCACTGCCACCGTCGCTGCCACTGCTGCTCGCATGCACCGCATCCACGCAGCGTCCTTCAAGCAGCATTCAACGCCATCGGTATTAGATAAAGCAAGACGATACGTTTATGAAAATGTAAGTAAACTTCTTCTAAATTAATTATTACCAATTATGTACATGCCATCGATTACTTAATTATTTCTCCAACGAATTGCACGTTTCAATGACAATGACAGATAGCATAAAGTGCAGCGAGTGCATTGTCATTGATCTTCAAATGTCCTTCGATTGATTACATGAATAACAACCACTCAGTGCGCGATCGTAATGCGCAGTTAAATGTTTATAATAATCATTCAACGCGTACGTAATTCCATAGAAAATCGAGAAAATTGCTGCGCATAGAATATGCTCAAAGTAAAATACGAATGTGCAAATCACTTAAATCATAACTTAAGTGCGCTTTTGGCGTATTTGCGCTGTTTAAGTGACTCTTGAGTTGTCTTAAATCACTTGACATCTTATTTAGTAACTTGCACTATTCACGCAATGTGTATTTCCTCGGAGAGCGAGTGAAATTTTCCAGAAAAATAAACGATGATGATCGAATAATTCGGGAATTTCTACGAAATCAATTTAAGCGATGATCTGTTGAAAGTTTCAAGAGCTTTGATCGAATTCCAAATGGAAAAGTACGCAAAAAATGCGCTAGTTGAATTTCAAGAGCAAATGCTCGCGCAGTTTTTTTCTCGCGGGACAAGTATTTATATTATGTGTGCGTATGTATATCAAAAGGCGATCCACATGGATGTGGCATATGCGTATGTCGTTTTTACAAAGGTCAATGCCTTTTATCAGTCATTACAGCTAATATTAGACGGTTTCATAAAATGTGAGCATGTGTACGCGCAGTGCCCATACTTCATACTGCAATTGTACGTACGGAGACGGTGTACGTACGCGTAAGTCAACTTAATGTGCGCGATTACGCTACAAGCGCAAAAGTCGACGAAAGATTCTGAAATCACTCAAAACAGAATTCACATGAGATAATCCAATTTCCTCGACGATGAAAAATTAACAAGATTTAGCCGAAAAGTGCATGTTGTTTCTAAGCAACGAGATAAAAATAGTTGGGTATCAACTATTCTTGGAATTCTATAGAATCATCAATTAAAAATATAGGAGTTTGAAGTTTAAAATAACTATTTAATTTCTTAACATAATTATCTTATTTTACCAATGGTTTCCAGCGATTTGTATAAGGAAAAATATGTTGTATTTCCGGGTAAAACATTTCAAGAAGTTTTAATGTAATCATCCTAGTTGCTCAAAAATTATTTTGGACGTACATCGCCTTTCACAAAGTTGTTCCTTACAATTTTCTTGAACAAGTTATTTTCAATTACTGCATTTGGAATCTTCTGGATTTCGTTGTCAAATGCATTGCGTTTGAATAAGATGGAAAATTACAGAAAATTTAATATTCTCTTTTCATTTTTTATGTAAATAATACTCCACGTTGAATGTGAAAAATTATTTTCGGTCTTTCAAAAAGTATTTCTTTATAATTTCCTTTTATGTAATTAATACTGCATCTTGGATTTGAAAAATTATTTCCGTTTTTTTATAAAATTTTTCCTTGTAGTTGCTTTAGACAATTCATTTTCAATTACTGCATTTGGAATCTTCCGGATTTTTAGTACATTTTATTAGGACAGAAAAATAAAGAACATTTTATATTCTCTTTCATTTTTTATATAAATAATTTTCATGTTAAAATAGAATTTCTTAAACAATTTATTTTCAATTACTGCATTTGGAATTTTCGTTGTCAAATGCATAGGATTCGAATAAGATGGAAAAATAAAGAAACTTTTATAATCTCTTGCCATTTTTTATGTACATAATTCTCCTTGTTGAATGTGAAAACTTATTTCCGGTTTTTCAAAAAGTATTTTTTATAATTTCCTTAAACAATTTATTTTCCATTACTGCATATGGAATCTTTTGGATTTTTCATACACTTTCATTGTGAAATACGTTGGAGTTAAATAAGATAACAAATAAAGGAAATTTTTTATACTCCATCTTGAATTTGAAAATTATTTTATATAAAAATTTTCCTTGCAGTTTCTTTAAACAATTCATTTTCAATTACTGCATTTGGAATCTTCCGAATTGTTGGTACATCTTCTTTGTCAAATACAAGACCGGAATTATGTCCGGTCTTTTACAAAGTTTTTCTTGCAAATTTTTTAAAGAAATTATTTTCAATTAGGTACTGCAGTTGGAATCTTCTGTATTTTTCGTGCATTTTCATTGTCAATTACGCAGAATGCAAAAATAGAGAAAAAATATGTAAATAATAATCCATTTTGAATTAGAAAAATTAATTCCGGTTTCATATGCGTTTTCTAATATTCGAGTTAATTTCAGATGTGAAGTTTCAAATTTTTAAAAATATGAATCTTCAAGTTCTTTAGTTCATTAGCCTATACCGAAACACAAGTGCATTCGATTTCAGTAAGCAGCTACGAGAAAGAGAAAGGCGGAAAACACATGCGAGCATATTACATGCATAGTTGCAGTGCGCAATGCAATGCAATGCAATGCGCTGCAATAAGAAAGTGTTTCCTGGTTTATATCATTTCGCGCACTTTTTGCGCACTGCGTGCTTCCTGCGAATGATGCCCGCACTACGAACGTACTCCGTATTGGTTTTCCCATTCGTACGATGCAAACCGTATGGAACTTGATATCGCCACGCAAACATTGATTACAACTCCTGCACTCGCTCACTGAGAATTGCACAGCCGAGCAGGAAGTAAATCATTTCGTTTCATGCAATTAAATCAGCGCCTATTTGACTTGGAATATTGCGTTTAAAGCTGCTGTAAATCAATTCAATATTCTTGGATTTACTACTTCAGCTATTTTATGCATTGAAATTTCCCAATTTTAGAAAATAACAATTACCAAACCTTTTATCTATTCTTGTTAATTGCGCATTCTCTGAATGACTCAAGTGATCGTAGAGTGTGAAAAACCAATTCGTATTTGGATTTTCCTATTATTAGTTTAATTTTCAGGGGGTTGCATTTTGACAAGGGGTGCATCCGTACAATATTCTCAAATTATACGTGTAAATGGATACGTTTTTTTTCACCCTCAGTAAACTGGACTTTGAGCAAATTATCGCATGTGAAACGAATTGAATCATGTAGTAAACGAGGAAAACAAACAAGAATTTTAAGTAAAGTGGGTACCTATTCATTAGGGGTGCTTTCAATTTTCTATTACTTTTCATTGTGTAGCGTTAAACTAGGTTGCACACAATTGGTACAGTTATTATTTGGGCGAGAGAAAAAAAGGGGTCGCGAAGGGTTGCATCTGCTTGAGTGACCTCTGTGTACACGTTGTACACGTGCATGAATAACACGTGTTTGTTCATAAATATTTGCGCAAGTTCAATTACAGTGTATGTATTTCGGTTATAACGACGACTAAGGGATGGAAAAATATCCTTTTAGTCCTTTTCGTTAACAAATTCGATCAATGTCGTTCGAACGACATACTTGTTTCATGTCTATCGGAGTGCCATTTTGTTACAGAGTTGAGATATATTAAATTTCTATTTGCTAGTCGACAGTTAATTAAATTGCGCATATAAATATGAAAAACTTAATTTTCTATTAGTTATAGTTTCACCGCCATTTAAGGTCAAAATTAAATAATTAAAATGAACTAAAATTTTATTGACTTGCGAAATTAATAATGAATAAAGCTATTAAATATATTATTAAATAGAAAGTTTTTACGACACTGAATTTGCCATTTAAAATACAATGTGCGCATATAAATAATTCGCTTAGATATTTCTAATATTTGTTGATATTTCAAATAGTTATCGCAAGTTCCTTCATATCGGAAATATTTGAAATTCTCGAGGAAACTGAATTTAATATGGTCGCATCGATCCAGAACCATTTGGGACCTCCTGATCTATGTTAAGATAAATTCGTTGAGTAATTTTGATAAATTTTTCCTTACAATTTATAGTCCTCATCCAGAGTAAGCATCATTTAAACTTTAAATAAATAATTTTCATGAAAAGTGAAACTCTTCACTTGACGTAAACTGAAAATTATTTATTTACAATTTTCAGAAAAATTGTACATTCTTTATTTCGTTCGTGGCGGGGAAATAAAAGTTTTCAGAATGCAATTCACCCTTTAGGTTCATGCGTTATTCCAAGTTAAACAAATGACTTAAGTTGGGATTAACAGGTTTTTCATCAATATAACCGAAGAAAGTCATTAAAGTTTATTTGGTTTGAGACAGGAAACTTAAAAATTCATTCTCATTTTGTGATAAAACATAACAAAAAGAAAAAAATTCATTCATTAGGAACCTTTTGTGTGAATTCTTTGACAGCCTAAGAAGGCGAAAAGATCTAAGGAGTATTCACGAAGAATGAAGAAATGCTTACAAGTCTATAAAGGACGATTCAGAAGTATCGCAATTTGAAAGGATTTAGCGTTTTAAAGAGTCATAAAAATGCGATGCATGTGTGCTGATCGACCCTGTACGACTTGTACATTGAGGAGATGTATGAATGTACTCTTGCTATCGAAGTGTGTGGAACGTTTGAAACGCGTTGTCGACGTCGAGGAGTCGCGCGGGGAACGCTGCTTCGCGCATTATTAGAGTGCCTGTTCGTGAGTGCGCGTCCCGCGGTCGTCAACCCCATATTATGTAGGTCAGTAATGGTGGGCGTCGTCGTCGGCTGAGAAGCGGCAAACGCGCATTCTGCCGCCTGCCGCCTGCTGGCTGCTGTTTGCTGGCTGCTGTTTCAACCGCACGCCACGATGACGTGACGTCCACAACTCGCAATGCGACCGTCACACGACAGGACGACGTATAATATTCTAAATTATAAACAATTCAAGGATTTTCATCATACTTGGAATTAGACTTAGTAATTGTCTTCTTTTATCTCTTCAAGGATAATAGATGAAAGAAACATATTCTCAACTTCAACCTAAGTGATAATTTCAAGTATACTTATGTCTAGTAATTAATTTATCTATTGATAAATAAATAATTATATTGTTTCAATGAATAGCTGAATGTTTTAAGCAAATAAGGTAAATATAAGGAAATTCAAGTGCATTATTATGTGGCGTTATCGAACTTTCTGTGTTCATTAGATGTTTAAGTTCTTATTATCCAGCTTTGGTTGTTGGGTATAACCTACAAATGTTCTTTGAGGTTAGATTTCTGTTTTAAAACAAGGAAGAAATTATAAAATATTGTTTCCTTCGAAATTTAACAAATTTATACAATTGCTGATTACGTAACGATGTAACGAAACATAAGAAATAATATGATTTTATTGCTATAGTCGCAATATCTGCATGAAATTGCTCTGACTACTTTTAGAAGTATCTCATTAAACGCCGTTCTTTTACATAGAATCGGTACTACACAGGAAATAAATCTCCTATCAAGAAATTATTTAAACTTACACATACTTTAACTTGAATTAGTACATACATTGTATTCTAAACTCATAATAACAAATAACTACATAACTTGAGTGAAAACTTATAAACTTAAATAATTTGTTTGATAATCATAGTCGCTATATAAGAAAATATTCTTAGAATTGATACTTTAGCCACTATAGGCAACCAAACTTGTACCCGAAGTAAGAAGATACAAGTGGCACCTCTTTCTAACCAAATTATGGTGAGTAGGTGTTGTAGACGAAATTAATCTTAATAAACTTATTATGAATGAATCAGAACTGAAAGTGAAATTTGACTTTAGCGTCTTAACCTTAAAATAAAAGTGAAATGCTGTTTGATTCAAGGTGTTCTTATTTCTCGCTTACTTTCTTGGATCGCTCAACAAACTCTACGGTTATAAAGTCTAGACAGACTCTCGCTAGCGGTAAACGATGAGCTCACTTGAGTAACGTATTTCTGAATACGTTGCTGTATTGTCCAAGTGAAGCGTGCGCGAGTGACTTAGCGGTTATTCCTACTTTACTTCTTCCTCCATACAGCTAATGGCAAGAGTAGAAAAAAAACAGCATTACTGTTGTTTTCTATATACCGGTAGACGAGAATACAATAGAACACAAACCGCAACTCGAAGCGAAAACGAAATACAGTTAGTTATTCTCTGAAATGAGAAAGGTGGAAGAAGAAGGAAGCGCACAAAGCGTACAGAGTTAAGAGTGAAAGTTGTTCATGCCTTTGACTATCGTTGGATGTTTAAATTACCATTTATTTAGAAAAATTTTTTGATAATTTTTCAAAATTTTTCAAAACTTCTCTGCGTGTGAGTAAAATAAATTGAAAGGTTTATTGTTGCGTAGGAAACGTTGACGATCATGTACCAAGTGCATTTAATGCCAATGCACGCAGCAGTTTGCGTGGTGCGAATTGCGCCTTCGATTGCACTTTGCTAAATTGCATTACGCACGCAGATTATGCAACTTTCTAGTAGTGCATTCAATGCTTGCTCGTTAGGTATTATGAGAATGTGCAATTCACTTGTTCAAAGTGAAAGTTTTTAACTTTTTCTTGATATTTATGAGTTTTTAATGCAATTAATAATAATATCCAAATATCGAAAGAAATTATTATCCTTCTATAATTTATATTCCATAAATTTAAATTGTTTAATTATAAAGAAGTCGGAAATTTTCTTTTGAAATTTAAGAATGTGAAGAAATATTTTCTTAATTAAAATAGCTTTTCTAGTTTTATTTACCTATTCTTAATGAATAATTTAATTCTTAATTAAACTGATCAAAGAATTTTCCGTTCTTTCACCATCAAAGAAATCTTATCCATTCATCGTGTATAAAATACGCGATTTTAATTTATAATTTATTAAGCAGGAATTGCTTAATGAAAAATAGTAATTTTCTTATAGATTATGTGTCGGAATTATGTAAATAACGAAGGAAACTATATATAGGCAAAGAAGAAAAACGAAGAGTATAAGAAAATTGTATGAACGATCAGTGAACTGAACTGAAATGATCTATAAAGGTCAACAAATTTTCGTGCATGTTTCGTTTCAGTGTCGGATTCAGCCCGCGAGAAGCGTTGAACTCTCTCTCTGGGCTCGTTTGCGAGATACACGCCGGCGTTCACGAAATTGTAGCTGTACAGCAGTCACTGAAACAAGCAATGAACTTTTAATTCATTACGAATCTGAATGTGTATATACGAATAAACAGAAGCAACAGCAATAGCAGAACGGCCAGGAGCAATGCCAGCGTGCTGTACGAATATTTATGTGTTTATATTCCGCTGCTGTGTTGACAATGACATGTCACGAGGATGAACCATACCATCATTTGACGCTGTAATAATAACATTGCCAAAATTATGCGCTATATTCATTAAGCGTGCTACCCACCAACTGTTTTATGCCATACTTTATTTTTTTCCTTCTGCTTTTATTCTCTTAAACGCCATAAATAAAAAGCTATTCACGGAAAATACCGAATCATTCCGAAAGCCAATTTTTTTATTCTTGCAATTGTTTGTCCTTGAGTCACAACATAGCCTTTAAATTTGCTACTATTAAATTACTCTTCAGTAAATTCCAAATTGAATCCAAGTTTGTTTATGCAAATACTCGGTATATAATGTACATGCAAGTGAATTATATGAGCAACAATCACAGTACGTACTTAAAGCTAATCAGTGAGTGTTACTGCTGATAATTCAAGTTCAAAGACTTGTAAAAAATGCAAATGAGTCACTCGTGTTTCATTTCTTACAATTTCTTCGCACTCGGCACGTGTTTCCTCATATGAATTATATACTTATGCTCGATTTTCTCGACAGCAATGTAAATTGTGCTGCTAGTCATTTAAACAATTGCTCAATGTCGACGAAAATGAAAATTTCGCGCGTTTCGGTGGTATAAAGCGTGGTTTTGAGTTACGTTACGTGAAGAAAGTAATCGTGGCGGTCAGCTGTGTTATGTGCCGCCGTCAGCAATAGTTTGGCGGCAGGATAGCCCCTCGAAGCGCGTACACGCGGAGGTCAATGCCCGTCCTCAAGCGGCCGCGGTGCATGCCGCCCGCACACATGCATTCGATCCTTGCATTTGTACATCAAGCTTGTACAAATAGAATGAGCGCGAGTCTTACACCACACAGTCGAGTATACTCGCTACTACAGTGGTAATGGCTTGTTGTGTTGCCTTTCTTTTATTCACATTTCAAATGTATGTGAATGTTTTGCTTCCTTATTTAAATTGTTTTTGTTGCAATAACATTTGTTGTTTTTATTATTTTAAGGATAAACTATTTCTACAATTTCTATTTGTTTGAGAACATGAAAACATGAATATAGAAAAATATAATCAATTCATTGACAGTCGAAGATTAATTCGTAATATTCCTACATATCTAATATTTATTTAAAAGGATAATGTTTTTACATTTGCTTTGCATACGCTCAATAATTATTTTACTTATTGCAGCTCGGAAAAGTTGGAACGCATTTAGAAATAGTAAAACTATTGAGTGTTTGTTTATTATAGTCAACCAGCAAAACAGCGCACTGCATGCGGTTGCATAATTTGAAAAGTGATTCCGTTCTATTCGTCATTCTCGCATTAACACTCTCTTCGTTATTTTCTCATTAATCTCTTCTTCCTCAATGAAATAAAATTTCCTCTCTTTTCCGCTATTTCCGGGTTTGTACTGGAATATCGCGTGTTTTTATAGTATTGCTTATCCATTTTCCGCCGCATATATTTTTAGAAAATGTTATTATAATTTGAAATTGATTTGAATAATACATTGATTGAATTTTCCAACGTAGGAAGCGGAGTAGTTGAAGGGTTGCGAATATAAATTACGTGCAATGCGTCACGTTGCATTGCCATGCACTAAGCGCACGCGCGAATACTGCCACCGCTTCTGTTACTGCCGCCGTCGCCGCCGCCGTCGTAGTCGTCGTCGTCGTTCGTCCCTGATATAGATAGGTACGGGTCAGTATCCTTTGGGGCAAAGTGGGTCAGACTCGAGCACGCTCATTGCCATATCGCATATTACTTACTTATTATCGTTGCGTCGTCATTATTATTATACGCGTACTCGCGCTTAAACACATAGCCAACTCTAACCCGTCAATAGCAAGGCATAAGCGCAATACAAACATGAATTATCCGGCTTTAAACTACCAATCATTTATTCGATTCACACAAAAAAATGCATTTGCTATTTTTTATTAGACTTTTTTATCAATAGGAATTTTACTCAAACTCATTCATTTATTGCGGTCAAACTTGTGAATCAATTCGACTAATTAATTATGTAAATTTTAATTAATATTTAAAAATTGAAATCAATTAATGAAACTATCTATTTAACTAGGACCATATGCATAATTTAGATATGCAGATGGCGGCCACATTAACCACATGTTTCGAAGAAATAAACGAAACGTGGATGCAGACGAAGAAATTATGCACATTATGCAATTGATTGCTTGTCGCCAATTACGACAGCTTGACGCGAATTAAATTAACGATCAATTAAATGAAAATAGTTTATGTAATGCGGATATGAACTCTTGTAATTACCATTTGATACTTTCTTCAGGCGAATGTAGAAGAATATGATAAATTTAGCAATGGTTAAATTTAATTAATTATATACTTGCAAAATTGAAGCATAAACACGATTTGTAATCAACTAATGACAACAACAACGAACGCTACTTTTTGCAAGTGCAACTGCCACATAAACAATAATAATACGCGCTAAGCGCGCATGTGCTGCGATGCAATGAATAATCAGAGAGAAGCGACGACCAACAACGAACGCGAAACGGGTTAAGGCCGCCAAACGCTGTACTAGCACTAATTTTGTATTACTGCTGCAATTGCAATTGCAATTTCTAATGCGTCGAATGCAGCGTAAACGAAAAACATTATGCTGTATGCGTGTGTCCATGATTCTTGATGATGATATGTCATTATTGTACTTGTGCTCTTAACAATTTCTTATTGACCCTGTACTCGAACTAAAAATTAATCAATTCACTTTTTAAAAAATCTTTAAAAGAAGGTTTTCTATGTATTTTTTCGCATTTTCTGTGAGGTATTTATTTTCCCTTTATTTATTATATTATTTAATTTTCATATTTTCCCATCCCTCATTTGATTGAGCGAATAGGTCAGAGTAATAAGACATGCGTAAATAATCCGCCCCAGTTGTGCAATCCGGAATAAAGCAAGACAATTGTTATCCTCCTGTAATTGGAATAAAACAGGAATTGCACTCGCAGTTGTTATAATAAGCTATTGTTTTTTTTATACATTAAACAGCCACGTTGATTGAGTGGTGGATTTTTCGGTCGTCACCAGGATTGTTTCTATATTTATGCCGCATTTACCAACGTAATATATAGCATTTTATTGGGGTAGGTCTCGCTTCCAACGACATTGAATAGAAGTTTGACATGTCGATCGTGTGCTAAGGATAAATATTTGATTAAGCTGATAAATAATTTTTAGAATCAGGTAATAAATTAGAATATTAATTAAATTTATAATAATTCAAAATCTAATATTGATGGAGAAAATGAATAAACAACCATATAAACCACCCACAAATAATTTGGGATATTATTGTGTACGTAATGAACAAAGGCTGCATAGAATGTAATATGCGTGGGACTTAATTAATAATTCTGTTCTATAAACCATAATTTTGAATTTAATATGCACCGAAAACAATTTTGACCCTATGAATAGAAATGATTAGAACATGCACAAAGGATAGAGAAATTAGGTTATGATTTTGAAGTTCCAACGGTATGCAACTTATGCACCATATGCATTATGCTTATTCGTTATAACTTTAATGTAGATTTTAAATTGGCATGGATTTTGGTAGTGGCAACAAAACTAGAATGGTGAATTGTTACATGTATAATTTGGTACGTGTGAGTAAAATAAATGATTTGAATATACATTAAAATTATTCTAGTAGAGTATAGGAATTTCCATGGAAATTAATTAATAATTATGCACCATTAACAATAATTTTGAATTTAATATGCACCAACCGAAGCCGAAGATCCTGCAACAAAACAAGTCTAAAGCCCAAAAGCTGCATTGAATATAATTTGGATAGAATTTAATAAATAATTATGCACCATTTACAATATTTTTGAATTTAATATGCATCAACAGAAGTCGAAGTTGCAGCAACAAAACAACTCTAAATCACAGGTTGTGAAGTATAAGGATGAATAGCTGGCAAATGATATCAGAATTATACAAAGTCGTTATATACAAAATCGATATTTTCGTTGAATAAAAACTGAAGTTAAAGTTATTTCAGTAATCATAGAACATAGAAAGATGCATTGAATAAATGCACTCAGCGAAACTCCATCATTACTACAACTGAAGGTACGAATAACCTAAGAATAAGTGATAAATAAATGATATCAGAATCAGCTCGTTATAAGCAATATCCATTGTATTGTTGAGCAATACCTTTGTATTGATGAAGTTTGTTTGAAAATGCTGCATAGATGAATACATAGAAATAATACATATCTAGTTAATCCCCTTTGAGTGCGTAATCTGTATGAGTTTGAAATTATGCACGTAGCGTCAGCGATGAGGAGAGCTGCCTATTCGGTTGGCGGTTTATGTGTTCGGTGCGTGCATTTGTGGCGTTTGCGAGGAGGGAAAATTAGGTCAAAAAATAGACGAACGAACGAACCAACGAACGAATCAACGAACGAACGTCCGCTTATGCTAATACTAATACTAATGCTGCATTTGCGGTGCGCATGGAGGGTCGTTGTAGTTCAATTGCATTATATTATGCTCACTGCATTCCGTATACAAGTATAATTGACACGCACTTTAAATAAATACAAAATATTCATTTACAGTTGTACATTACGCATATTCCGGTAATGTTATTTTGATCCCGTCGTTAAATAGGTCACCAAAGAAAAACAGGGTAGTCAACGTGAGTAAATAAATGCAAGATGAATAACAAAAACGGGAACAACATTAAAAATAAAATCAAACGGAAGAAGAGTTGTACTTTAATTGCTTTCGTGCTTTGACCCATTTTCGCACTAAATTAATACAAGTTTAATTTGTTCGGAAAGCTTTGAGCTTTCCTGACTTCAATTTCCTGGTCGTTTCCTCTTTCATTTCTTAGTATTTTTCATCCGTTGATTTTATTTACTTCGAGCCATTTCTATTAATTAATCGGCCTCGTTTAATTGAATACTATTTTTATATAGGATCAACAATTATTTTTCCGACAAACAACGCGTGTTCGCAAAATTTTAAAGGGGCTACGCATAACATGTGCGAATTTATTTTTAAACGCCGGCTGTAAATTTAAATGCGGACAGAAATTAAGTGAGTTGTGTACAGTTCTTGGATGTATTTCAAGTAGTGCTAATTGTTCCACATTCTTTATCTTTTTTTGTCAATTTGCAGTCATTTTTCAAGCAGATAATTAGCCCGAAAAAAGAAAAATTTCACTTTTTTTAGCGAAATCACCAAAAACAAAAGAAATTCTTGTCAAAGCATGAAGAAAATAAATTAATTTTCTTCTGTTTCTATTGTGTTAGAAATAATAGTTTTTGTTACATTATTATTCAACTTTTCTTTAATTTTTGTTTCGTTTTTATTTGCGTTTTACAATCATTTACTTTTTGATTTTAATTTGCATTTATTTATTACATTCATTAATTCCACTTCATTTGCTTTCGTTATAAACATGAAATGAAAAGGATTTCAAGAACCATCTGTTGCTGTTGACTTCGCCTCAACACAACACATTCTTCTCTGATTCCTGTTGATTGTTATTGTTGCTGTTGTTGTTGCTGCTGCTGCCACTTTCATTCTCATTTCATTTCATTTTACAAGTACAAGTATTACATGCCCGAATATTTTCTATATATTATGTCTTGTTAATTTCGAAAATTAATGATGAAATAAATAAAATCAACCCACGAAAAGTATTCGAAGGATTCGTAATGTTTTTATTTTAATCACTGATAAATTTCAAACAAATACACGAGCTTAAATGAAACTAATTGAATTTTTCTTCTCGTGCTGAAGCAAATAATTAATGTTGAATCGAATGCGAAGGAAATACGGGATTAAACGGCCAACGCGTTTTCCAAAATTGGAATTAAAGATTAAATCTTTAAATGATTTTGTTTGTTACTTTGACAACAACTATTAATAACGTGTGAACATTTCATTGTTTATTTACATAAATTATTTTATTGTTTAAATGTTTAAAATTAGTGCTAGCACATTTATTTATGAGAATTTCGGAGTTTCGATGATATTTTTGTCAAGTTATAAATCAAAAGAGATTTGAAGCAGGCAACCAAACGAACAAGGTGTTGCGTAACGCAAATGAAAAGTATTTTCTCCTAATCCAAAGAACCGCGTGCAGTTGTTGCCAGTTTACAGCAAGCAATATGCTTGTGTGAATCGAAATGTAATGTAATGTCGCATTGGAAGAAGAAGTTGAAACATAAATCGCAAGTGCTTTTTAAGGATATAGGTACTTTCAACACATGCAAAGATCGTAAAAACTTTGAGAACCCCTCAAGTTTCTTGTAATATTTCGACATGACGAATATTTAACTT
Source organism: Anaulacaspis nigra (assembly GCA_030264675.1). Taxonomy (NCBI): domain Eukaryota; kingdom Metazoa; phylum Arthropoda; class Insecta; order Coleoptera; family Staphylinidae; genus Anaulacaspis; species Anaulacaspis nigra. Next base: position 17,479 of record JARJDV010007929.1, on the reverse strand, counting down.
TTAATCGTTCACAAAAATAGTCAATTCAAGTATTATAAACAGGCAATTAACTTTGGTCGTTATATCCGAATGAGTTTATAAAATACTAGATAAATTGTTTACTTGGTGACCCATCTTACATAAGTAAATAAGAAGTAAAAATAAGGGGTAGTAGTACTTTACTACCCCTAAATATATCTATTGAAACAGCATTGTTTATCTATTTTCTATTGGAATTATAGGTTATAAATTTGAAAAATTATTATATTAATTCATCAATTGTTATGAATTGTTATGAAGTTATACCCAAACAAAAATCAGTGAAACAAAATTTCCCGGAAATTCTTAGAAAGATATTAAATTCTATCTTCCAATGAAATATATTAAATAATTCTAAATTTGTTTATTTAACAAAGATCAATAATAAAACTCCCTATATTTTGGTAATAAATTTAAAGTATTATTCGTCCGTTGCCAATTGATAATAAACGTTGTAACAACAGGTCAAATGCATTCGGTTGAAATGAAGATCGAAATGAAGTGATTTTGTGAAAGCAGGAAATGCCACGAATGGCATACCACCTCCTGCTCTTACTTCTGCTGATTGCACACATTACACAAACAGCTGGTTCGCTGCTTGCATCGTTCGCTGCGATGACGAAACCGTTTTTATTTTAGAAAGTGAAATTCACCAGCGCGTGTGCAATACAATCACCATCATATTCTCTGCACAAAATTCAAATGTTATTTAAGAATGTGCAGGAAACCAACCAAAAAAACGATGATAATCTATTGTCACGTAACAGACTTGTACAGAAATATTAATCAATTTTTAATAGATTACAGACTAATATTCAAGTGTGCTCATAATAGTTTAGAAATTCAGCCAGTACGAAGGTGATAAGCACGCAAGCGAGCACAACACTTCAATTATCACGCGGCTGATAAGGGAATATATTAGGCAAACAACGAAAATATTGCGTTCTCTCCCATAGTGAGCGTATGTATGCATAGCTAATAGAAATAGTGTGAGCAAATACAGTCAAAAGTCAAAATGGCGCTCGGCAGCGTAACTTAAGTACAGCGAGCTAATCTCGTCGAATGAGCGCTGCAGCGTTGCATTAGTGGCCCTGCAGGACGCGTCGCGTCGAGCCAATCGCGTTGCAATGCAGCAGGAATGCACCGGTCGCTGATTGGTTCATTAAACCAAGTCCTGCAGCTATTACAAACAGCACAACATGTGCGTGTTTTTCATTCCTTTTCACTACAAAAAGCAAAAATATTTCTTATTTATAAAAAACAGGAATATCCTTGATTAAAATATGTAAAAAATTTAAAATTTGTTGAGTTTGTTTTTCAAATATTAGTTATCCTTAAATACAGAGTATTCGCTAGTATAATCCTGGCAAAATATTATGTAATCCTTTTCAGATTATCCTTTATGTTAAATATTTCTCTGATAAAATATTTTCTTCTACACAAAAAAAATTTCAATATATATTTTTTCTTTTTAAGGATAGTTCAGGGGCTTAAAAATTATTACTTTTATTGGGGGTAAAGGAGGATGTATAAAAGTATAAAAGTTAATCCTTAAATCCTGCGAAAATGTAATATGTTCGTCGCTCTGATTAACTGCGGTTGGGTAGTTTTATTGACGGTTGATTTTAACCCATTGGGTCGCTGGTGATATTTATCAAGCTGGTTGACTGGTTGGTTGGTTGTGCGCTCGCGCGACCTTATGTTTCGTTTTCAATGGGAACGCTCTCGCAACATAGCAATGACCTGCATCTAGGTCGTATGTTGCAATCGGTTTTCTGCCTCTACTGTATTTCTACACTACATAGTGCACATACAAACACCACCACCGCATAACTAACGCCAAACACGCGTACACTAACGCATACTTTGTTGCTTGCGTGCCTGCTTGCCTGCTTGAGGAGAGTGAACATTTCCATTACCAACACCATTACAAATTTTTCCTATTCATACTATAAATTCATCACTTACATCTTCATATCGTAGTCATATTCAACTACATATTCATCATTCATCTCTCTCTTTTCCTCTTCATTTGTTTAAACAATACTTGCAATATTGCGTTAAATAATAAATAAGTCCCTACCTATCTGGATATGCACATTTATTATTAATCTTCCATTAGAATAATTCTTCTAGAAGAAACGCGAGCAAAACAAACGACATTGTTGCAATGCTAGAAACAGGACTAAAAATAGGATAGCAAAGTGTGCGCACGCGCTTATTCGTCCTTAAGTAGGTCAAGCAATGAATTTTTGTTGAGTGGCGTGCGCGGTGCGTTCGGTTCCGGCGTTTTCGCAGCGGCAGTCGAGTGTGCTGGGAGCGTGTCGATTGCGCTATAATTGGGTCATAAGGTCCTTGAACCTCAAAAATGCATGCATTTTTTTCCTTTGAACTTCTATCATGAAGCAGAAGGTGTTCATGAATTTTGTTTACCATAACCGATTTATATTCATAACATTCACGAAATTATTCTGCAATATGTTTGTCCGTTTTTCAAAGGATAATCGTTACATCATTTCGTCCCGATTTAAACGGACAAAACCAAACGCAGTGGAATTTTACGTAATCGCGGTGCGCATTTTTCAATTTATCCTTTTTAGGTCGTAACTCTTGAGTGAACTTCTTCTTTAAGTGTACTAACACAAAAACAACACACTCGATTGGTTCGACGTGAACGAGTACGAGCGGCTTCCTGGTTTTCACTATACATCTAAATATAGTTAAACGATTTAGTTCCACGCTATTTATCTCCATTTTCCTCCTCTTGCTTCATTCTTCTGCTCGATTCATTGGCAATAAATAATTCGCTTCTTAAGTCACATTACTTAACTCATTTTTTGATTACATCGTTAAAAGTTTTCCCCATTATTATGAAGTGTTTTAGTATATAAACTAATGAAAAACTGTGTGTTTAGTTTACTCACTAGAGCATTACTTAACCAATTATGACACTGATTAGATAACAATTAATAGCTATGCAGTGCGCCGCCGCCATGCCACGTAATCGCATTTTGTTGGCACATTTTCTATGCATTTCTCAAACTCTTGCAGCGAATCACAAGGTGTATAAGGTTTTATTGACGCTGCTTATGACACTCGGAAATGTTCAATTCAACACGACTTAAATCCATTCAAGTGAACTTAAGTCAAAAATCCGATTCGATAAAATTAATGAGTGATTTTTATCATTTTCATCGTCTGAATAAAGAATCGTGAAAACCTTCAAAACGGAAATGACGAAATTGAATGACATTCGAATTGAATCATTTTTGCCATTTTATTATATGAAGCAATACGTGTACTCGGCATAAGCAAGTTTAGTAATAATAAATTGCTTAAACACCTTAACATTGATATTTCAGTTTCTTGGGTGTGTTTTATATAGACAAAGAGCTTGCGTAAGATTTTATGAGATTTGATTTATGCTAATTGAAACTCACGCGAATTTCATTAAGGGAAGTTTTACTCATTTTACACCATTAAACTTAAAACTTAATTTAACTCGTTTATTAAAATGTTATATTTGGAGATTTCCGCGGCAAAATGAATTTTTGAGGTTAAAAAATACAACATACAGTTAAACCATTTTATTCAATTGCCTGGAATTCTGAATATTTATAAACACTTGAAATGTTTCCAGTAAGATAACCTGAAAACAAGTTAAAATTGTTTCTAATTTTAGGTTATGTTAGAAGTCAATTCGAGTATTTGCTATTTATTGTTTACCTGCAATAAAATGCTATATAATTAAACAAATTACCGTATATTTGTGACTATAAGACGCACTTAACATAATTTTTACAAAAATGCAGATATGCGCCTTTTTACTATAAGCCTCACTCAAAAATTTGAGCCCATTTTTGTACTTAACCTAAATATGCTGATTAAATTCTAGAAAGATCTAAAAAGTCTCTAAGCTTGAGAAAATCGATTAAACTATGATTGAATTTTGATAGTGTAGTTTCCTAAATGTAAAAAGGAGATTGAGACTTAAGTCAATAACCATGGAAAACTATTGGTCCTTGACGAAAAGAAAAACAATAGCCGATGTTATAATAATAAATCGCATTGTGCGATTGCGCACACAGCAGAGAGATTTCCTACTCGATCGGCGGTTTGAATGTAAAGGACTAGGACGGCGAGTATGCAAATAGCATTGCAATAATGCAATGTCTTTGCGCGTTCGACGCATAGCCGCAGAGTTCGAGGCTTGCTACTTGTTCGCGCGTTGCGATATCATCGTCGAATGCTTCGTAAGCCCATGCAAAAGCGTGCTGCTGCGCGCTGCTGATGCCTAGGAAGGACAAATGTGCACGGTGTTGCTGTGCGAGGGCAACACTCGTTACGCAACGATGCCAATGGATACACACACACAATGCAGGTTATTCACCTGAACTCGCTGCGAAAAAAATCAAACGCCGGTTTCACTTCTAAAGAGAAAGTTGACCTAGATGCATGTTGTGTACGGACACCGCACGAACCGTACACGAATTTATTCGAAATGATGAACTAATAACTCATTCATCGCAACACTCTGTATAAATGTTATTGTGCAATCAATTACCATCTCTAGTAATGCATTTACTACAACACTCAGTTTAGATATGTTATTCAATAAGTTGTAAGTAATTTTTCAATTTGGAATTGAAATAAGACATGATTTGTCCTTTCTGCTTGACTCCTCGTAAGATCCTTGACTGTCTTGCAAACGTAGCATTAAATGATGAAATGCAGTGATTATTATGATTTATGTATACTTAGTAAACTAGTGATTTTAGTTGAAAATTATCCTTGCGAGTTTCCCGATTCTGTTGCTTTATTTATGTATTTAACCTATCTTTGCAAAGTGATGTGTGAGTTGCGAATACAACTCTTGGAAACATCGGACGCGTCGACGAACGAACGAACGAACGAACGAACCTTGGCCCGACTGGCCCACTGAGAGTGCGTGGTTGATGTGTGCGTAATGCGGGCGTGTGCGAATACTATGGAGGGATTTGTGTGAGTGTTGTGCGTATCGATTAGGGTAAATGCCACGGCCAAGGGCGGCAGAGTCCCGAGCCACCCCGGCCAAACCACCACCACCACCTCCAACGCCACCGCCACAATCGTGCTGCGCGTACTCGTTCCTGGAACGTTCGCTCACTCGCTCGCTTGTTCCTTGCCTGCGCGGCGAATCAAGCGCCAAAGTCACCAAAACCTTAGCCTTAAACTGAATATTACGCATATGACCATGTGACTTGTGTATGTAGGAGTGAATGTCATACACCACCAGCCAAAAATCGTTGTCGATTCAACAGTTATTATGTTCAAGAAGAGTCAGTGAACGTAATAACCTAATAACTTATCTTGCTATTTTATAAAATAGACCTAATACTAAAAATGCATTTCTCAATTTCATCATTTGAAATAAGCAGCTTATTCTCTGCAAAGAAAATAATGATCAATTATGTTTCTTGCAACTTAAAAAGTCACTAATATTACTTACAAACAATATTTTATTATCCTTTAAAATACCTCCCTAAAACTTTGAATATGCTCATTATCCTTCATTTTGCTATTTATAAAATATGTCCCAACTAATTATCCTGGAAGGAAAATGTTCAATAAAATAAGCGGTGAACCTTTCACATTGTTCTTAATTGCTTTGGCAATTAGTTAAAGGACGAGTAAACTTAAATTTGGTTAAGAAATCAAAGAGATAACAATGTCGTATGATGGTGTACGAAAAGGAAGAAATGCGGACATCGACACAGTCACCCGAACGGCATTCACGATGGTGGGCCATGCGGTGTGGGCTATTGATTATTTTGCGAGGAGCGTGCAGAGCCTGGCGAACAGCAGCAGGCGGCCCAACAACTCTAAGGTCGTCGACCTTCGCCAACTGTACGCGCATTCAGGACACCGAACGCGAGTCCTGTGTGAGCTCACGTCGATGAGCGCGTGCGTTCCTGTGTAGTCCTGCCATTGACGAAATAAAAGGACAATCACAAATCGATAAAATACACTATAATCGTAAATATTCCAAAAAACTATTCGAGATCAGAGATAATTAACTAAATATTCAAAGGTAAAGTAAATTTTGAAATTATGGATATCGATTGTGGAAAACACCTGATACGAAGTGAAGATGGCAAATAATGCGCACGTAATGCGGAAACACATCGTTCGTTATTAGGACGCGTACGATGGGTCCTCGGCTCCATGCCAATGACCTCTGGGTACCACGTTGCCTTGTGGTTGCCTGGATACGCCGCCGACGCCCCCAACTTTCGTAAATAGCAGCAGCACAAGCAGCGGCAGCGGCGGTGCACGCATCAAACCATATGTTCCCGGGAAAATGCCGCCGCGCTGCGTCGCGTTGCGCATTGAAAACACTCGCCTGCCAGGAGCGCAGCAATGCCAAGGGGTCGGCCAATCGCAGTTCACTTGATGCTTCGTGCGGTTGTCCTGCTGCGAATCCTTTTAGTCCTGATACACAACTCAAACTTTTCGTCGACGGCGAAAATACGAAAATCGCATTTATCCATTATCCTTGATTAGAAATTTAATTTGCTTTCCATAGAAACACGCTGGCTTTATCAAATTAACTTAAGGGATAATTAATTAATGAATTCATGCAAAGTTTGCAGGATGTGGATTTAAAAATGCATTTCAATTACAGCTAGGCAAATGCAACTGGTTCAGGATTAAAAGTAAAACTAGATAATTAATATATTTATAGATAAAAGCAGTCGTTACCAGGAAATATAGGATTAAAGTCAAATAATTTATGTGAGTCCTGTCTGAATTTTCATACATGAATTCCAAATCTGAATTTCCAAAAAGTACTTGAAAAGGTATTCAAGTTATGAAGTGAAACGTTAGGATATATTGGTATGAGAGGCGGCAGAATGACGATGTTGATGATGGTGGTGGTGGTAGTGGAGGCGGCTCGTCGGGCTCCGGGGACGATCGATCCGCATTGCCCTAGGTCGGAACTATCACGCGAAACTATGCGCCAAATGCGACCGTGCCACCGACCGCCAGAATACGCAATTGCGCACCGACCTAAAACCTGCACAGCGGCGGGCGCGGGAGCGGCGCGCAAGCTATTATAATAAAAATACAACTAGCTATCTATGAATAATCTATCGAATTTAATCTATTGATTTCTATTACGACTATAACCCGTTATTAGTATACATGGTTTATCGAATTTACAACATAACGAACTGAAAAGCAGAAATATTATTTACGATGATTTAGAATATGCAAATTCAATGATTACGGAAATGCAACGATTTGAACGAAAAATAGAATGACCTCGTTCACAAAGTCATAAACAACAAATACATTACACTATCGTGGCGTTCATTTACCACGTCCATTTCCTATTTACTCTATTTGTTAGTTGAATATATTGGATTTTGTGCAGTTATTTTTAAAAGGAGGTCTGTTAATAAACTTGTACAAGTTGCGAAAATTGCACATTTAGAAATAGACACTGCAATGTGCAATTGCGAATGCATTTTTGGCACGCTGCACGCCGGTGCATTTTCGGGACGAATATTGCAGGGGCCGTGCTCGAGGTCGCTTTATTAAGATAGGCCAAGAAAACGGCCGTCAAAGTGATGCCGGAATAGAAACGCATTGAGCTATTTGAAGCGTGTTTGCGGTTTGCAAAATAAAATTTCAGTAAGTTTGCTATGCACTTTATTTTGTTCAATTCAAAATTCAAAATCAACATCTGTTTAAATCGGGCGGTGTGTCTAATTTTTAATTTCTCTTAAGTCATTTGACTTAAGCACTTTGGGAAACAGTTGGTGTTTTTAATAATTAGGTAATTTCTCTTCACTAATTTCGTTCCAGACGTTTTGAATGTTTTCTTTGAGCATTTTTAATTATTCTACACGCAATTTAAGGATTCATTATAAGTAATTTGACTTAAAATATTTTACGGATAACATTTATGCAATTTTTAATGCTTCTTAAAAATATCTCATTCACAATTGAAAATCAATATAAAAACAACTAATTAATTAATCAATTATTCTTTAATTTTTAATTTCTCTTAAGTAATTTGACTTAAAAATTGTTATAATGGAAATTTACCGAATTTTCCTTCATTTCTTTTTAGTACTTTCACTACGATTTTGTGGAATTCGTAATTTTTATAATTTTGCTGATCATCTTAATATCACGTAATTTGACTTAAGCCTTTAAGGTCCCTGTAATTTTTTGGGATTTGCCTAAACCCTATATTGATTTGTAATTTAAAATTAACTTTTACTTGAAGATACCAAACAGATGTAATCCTAAAATGTGACTTAAGTAATGATTTTTACGTACATGTTAAAACTCTGTCAGTTTATTCAAATATTAGTTTAAACTTCTCTTTAAAATTTCTATTTGACTCAAAATTGTAAGCAATTCAGTTCAAAACTATTTGCAATAAATAGTTGCTAAACAGCATATTTTATTGATGACATTCATTTAACATTGACTTAAGCACTCAATGTCATTGTACTCAGTATGCTTCACACGTCGCATAAATTTTGGAAAGTTCCAAAACTTTTTATTTCTTTCGTTGTTCGTTGCTTAATCTTCTTGTTTTGTTTCAACCAGTCGAATATTGTTCTTAATCATGATAAATATGCATACAACGAATTAAAAACTTAAAATCTATTTTTTTAAAATCTATTTTTTAAATCGACTTAAACCTTATCTCTTCTTATCTCTTGAAGAAAAATCAATACCGGTAGAGTACGACACAATTATTGCTGTCTCTTGCAATTTCTCTCACGTTTTCGAGCAATTCACCAACGCAAAAAGTCTAACTCTAGAGAGGAACACGGCTTAATGTCAGTTTCGCGTTCGCATTGTTGTGCGTGATGATAAATAGTATTAATGCCATTCAAGAACACTAAATGTTGCTATGTTCGATTGCATTGCCGAAAAATAGAAAGTTTGTTTCCTTTCTCTTTAAGAGAGCAAAAAGTTTTTTCACTTTTTAATTAACACTTTTTCTTCTGTTGAATTCAAATAATTATTATGATAATTTTGAAACGTCTTGCAAAGAAAATTCTTATCAATTGAGAAATTCTAAGAAATTAATTGTTTTCTAATAAATATTTAAATTGTTCTTCAGTTAAGAAACTATTTAAAAACATGAAGATTCCAAATAATTTTAAATTAATTTTCTTTGAAATAAATCTAATTTGAAAAACCAATTACCCAGTTATTAATTATTCGTATTATTTATTACTCTATTACTTTTAATTACTCGAATAATTAGAATGGAAAGTTTGTCTAAATTTTGCAAAGAAAATTCACTTATAAATATGTTTACTTTTATAACATTTTAAAATGTTTTTTAGAAAATTACAAACAAATTACTCCCGATATTCAACTAAAGGTTTAACTAACATTTTCGACTCCAAAAATCCATTATCCAATATTCTTTTTCTTAATTCTAATCACTAGTAAATATTTCATCTCCTTGTTTGGCTTTGCAAGTAATTAATTAGTTACAACAGATTAAATTAATTGCTTTTTCTAATTTTATGCAAGCTAATTCAAAACAAACAAAAAATCAGTTCTCACATTAGGTGATTACCGTTATTAGTAACAATTATATAATGCTCTGAAGCCAACTCAAGCGAAAACCGAAAATTTCACCGAAATTTTGAAACGTGCAACTAATTGACGCGCTGCTCTCAGCTACCAATAATACGAAAATAAAAGTTGGAACTAAATAAAGTGTATTCACCTTTCTCGCAGGCGCACACACAACTAATATGCAACGATTGCGTGCGTGTTTATTCTTTGCTTCTTCTACACAAATTATCCGCGCGCGCATGTGTTGAATTATCTATTATGCGCATGCCTATGAAACACCTTCAAATTTTGGCATTCACATTTAAAAAAACAAAAAACAGCGATTGCGTAACCACAAAGAAACAAATTTAAGACATTATGTGCACACCCGAAGTACGATGCTACCGCCCTCTTCGTATTCGTATTTCTAGGACGAAAAAGCGATTAAGTCATGGATTTAAGTCATATATAAAATCCCGTTTGAAGAAAGATAGCAAAAATTATGTTTAACTCGAAGGAAGATCAACAGTTCATCCTCCACGAGTGGATCACATTTTCAGGACCAAATCGATTACTTAAGTAATTATTTTAGGCATGTTTTAAGGATTCACTTTTCCAGAACACAATTAAAAATATATTTTATTACTATAGCAATCGAAGAAATAAATTATGTAATGTTTTAAGTGTTACACTACTTAACATTAACCATAAGTGTATTTTTAACCTAGAAAAAAATGAAATTTCAACATAAACAGAATTATTCCGAGTAAACAAAAAACGCGCGTGCAAAGTTTGGTTCTGCACATGGAACACTCAGCGATTTCAATGCTAAAATTCATTGCGAATGCTCTTGCCCAAGACCTTCCAGCAGAACCCAACTCGACGTGTACATTTTCGGCAATGCGATCCGATGCCATGCCATGATATTGCCACCGATGGCGCAAGAGCGAAGCGAACACGCGTATGTTGCCAACGACAACGCAACGACAACGCTCACTTTGCAAAGCCAGCACACGGGCACCGAAATTGAACAAATAATAATGCACGAGTGAAATGAAAAATGCGATTGCGTGCGTACGCATCGTGGGTGGAACCGAGAGAGAGACAAGCCAAACGTGTGCAGAGGGCAAGTTCAAAATTGGACGAATTTCTATACGCGCTTAAAAAATACAACGCGGTGAGCGTTTTACTTTCATATTCATACGTAACACTCTCGTCAGCGAGGGGAACAGGTAAAAATTCTTTGCGCGCTGTTCGTGAATAAATTGCCGAAAGTGGACTTTAGTGACTTTCACCTCGAAATTATAATAACAAAAATTTATGAAACATATTTCAAGTATGTAATTTTTATACAAAATTACGAAAATATGCCAAAAATTTCTATTAGTAGATATTTAAACAATAAGTATAATAATGTATTTCCCGGTTCAAAAGACGCACCTTATGATAAGACCTATCTGAAGTTTTAAGACGATTTTAAGAAAAATGCATTTTAAAGTCATTTTCAGATAATAATTTCGCTTTTTATTAACATAATTGAGTTTAAAACAAGGAATATAGGTAAATTGGTGATTCCCAGAATTATTCCGACTATATACTTGTAAGATACAATTAGATGATGTCTTAAAAGTTAAATTTTTGACTCAATATCGCACCATAAGACGCACGTAAATTTAAGTCCATTTTTCTAGGTAAATCACGGTAATTGATATAAATGTAATTCTTTTTGTTTAATAATAATACCATTTTAACAATTCCTAGTATATAATTTTCCCAAAAGTTATAATTTTCCCAATATTTGTAAATATTATTAATGAGTAAATCACATTGCCCAAATAATCCGATTAATAATAAACATTATTTGATACACTGATGCATTCCTAGAATGTTTCATTGTGATTTATATCCACTTAAATTAGAAATGCATCCGCGAGTACTTCAAACATGAATAATTTGTTATTTACTTAAGCCTACAGTGTTCTTACAAAGGATGATAATTTCATATTACAACTGCGACCTAATTATTTCACATTTCTCTACTGTGATCTTGAAAAGTTAAGCCGATTTTACTGCACCCGATATGCCTCTTTGTACTTCTCTTCCGCATAATTGAATTTTCCAGTAAAATTCATAGAAAAGACTCGCCAATATTTAATTAATTAATTCTTCAAAGAATAAATAATTGCATGGAAAATGCTTTTGTAGCTTATTCATTAACCGTGCACTGCGACCAAGAATTGCGGGCGTGATAGTGGACTCGATTCCATTATTCGGAAATAATTTGTCGCATTTTAAACTTATTGGGAAAAAAATGATTCGTAAAGCATTAACAAATGTGTTTTCTCAACGTGTTAATAACATTGAAAAAAGCGACAGAACGCATCGAGTGCGATGACTCGGTGAATGAGGAGAAGAAGCACATTTTTAATTTTCGATATTTTTATCCAGGCTGGCGTTGATTTTCGGCGAATTCCGTAAGCGTAGACGACGCACAGATGAGCGCAGCCCGCAATAAACATCCGCGCGGCTGTTTACGCGTTTGATGATAAATTATTACAAACTGTGAAAAGTGCTGCGTGCGCCGCGCGCTTCTTTTACGCAAAATTAGCAACGGAATTTAATGACATTCGCATTCGCGCGCCGGTTGTGCGCTTATTATTTTGTAAACTTCTTCGCTGCCTCCGAAATCGTCGAGAAAATGAGACGTCAACTTGAGTAAAAACAAAAAATCGATTGCGGTTGAAAGATTTGTCATTTTATGAGGCATTAAAAAAACTATAAATAAATATAAAGTGGATGAACTCATTTTCTTCACAAACCGCCAAATGCCGAAAAGAAATCAGGATTTTATTCTTCAACTAAAAAAAAATTCCCTCTAAAACAAACTCAATTATCGAAGCTTTAAACTTGCAGTAAAAATTCCATCTAAAATTCATCAACAAACAAAGTATTTACTCATTAAACGTAAAATTCTAACTTAACCTCAATCTGAATCTAAACCTCCCTTTAAAATATATGCAATGAATGAGGAAGCAATCTCAAATTAAATCCAAAAAAAATACCGCACAATTAGCAAAAAGGGTGAAAAAAGATATTATCCTTAATAATAAAAAGTATAATACCTTCTTAACCTCATATTTTAAAAAATTATCAATAAATAAACAAGAAATTTTATAATAAAATATGTCAAATGAACAAAATTTTAAATTTCATGGGAAAAAAAAGGTGAAAAAGAATTTTATCCTTTTAAAGTAAAAAGAATAATCTTCATATTTGTCACAAATCTCGCTTTAAAACTTAATGAAGAAGGAATTGTTATTCCTTGACATACATTTTTTGCTAAATTTGCTAAGTGTGAACAACACTGTTATCCTATTATCCTTTAAAATAAAAAGGACAATACCTTCTTAACCTCATATTTAAAAAAATTATCAATAAAGAAGGAATTTCATATTAAAATACATAAAACGAACAAAATTTGAAATTTTGTACAAAAAATATGAATAAATGATGTTATCCTTTTAAAATAAAAAGGATAATCCTCTTAACTTTATATTTGACATAAACCTTGCTTTTAAGCATTCCCAATTAATCAAGAAGGAATTTTTATATATTAACATACATTTTTTGCTAAATTTACTAAATGTGAAAACGGTTTATCCTATTTATTATCCTATTATCCTTTAAAATACAAATTATAATACCTTCATAACCTCAAATTTAAACAATTTACCAAGGGATAAAGAAGGTAACTATAAAAAACAAACAAAATTTGAAATTTTGCGCAAAAAAACTGTCAAAAAGGATTTTATCTTGTTAAACTGAAAAGTATATTCTTCCTAACTTCGTATTTAACGTAATTCTCGCTTTAAACATTACCCAATGAACGAAGAAGAAGATTTTATTTATTAAAATACATAGTTTTTGCAAGCTGTACTAAGTGTGAGAAAGGATTTTATCCTTTAAAAGTGAAATTGGTCATTAACCTAGACTTGAACTTCAAACTTGTAAAACAAAATATAATTTGGAAAGTTTTTTACGTTGTACTTTTAAAAATATAGGTATACTACTCAAGAGCATAACAACACATTTTTGAATGTACCACCAGCCGTAGGTAATTCTCTTACCATCACCACGCGCACTCCGCTGAAAGCATGTGCGCGTGCTGCAAGAGTCAGCGGCCAGTCAAACAGTAACAGTACTTGCGCAAACACCGTGAACTTATCTCAATTTGCACCTTACTTAAGTATCATAATCGCGCGCATAACATACTCGGCAATCCATCCTCAAGCCCAACGCGGCCGGCGTGCAATTCCCATACTACGCATAAACCGTGTGTTGTTGTTTGTTATAATTTTTTGACTTCTAAGGATCGATGCACCACGTTGTTGCGACGCGCAGTAGTAATAGTTATTCGTCGTCGTCGTCGTGCCCTACTTTGGTACCTGGTGGCTCCTCGCCGCCGCCGCCGCGCGCGCACGTCGCCGACTGGCTAAAGGCCACGCTCGTAGCTGTATCTGTAGTACTACGAGTACAGTTAGCGCGTGCGGTGCGTCGCGTTCGTTCGCGGGTGCGCGCACACACGTTTTTTCGCCGTTTGTTTGTCTACATTTTCGTTTCAAACTTACGACATAACTGTCAATGTTGATCTCATTTGTTTAGTACGAAAAAGTGCAATTTTTTACAAATCATCCAACACGCCACTCGTCGCAATCGTCGATTCGAAAAAGTGCAAGCGAATAATGGATTACGGATAATAATAAAACTTTGGTGAATTTTATAACATTATTGGAATTTCCAAGTGCCTTTTTGTGCATTTTTGACTTAAGTATTTGCATGGATGGGGCGACATGTCTTCCTTAGGTAAGTGTGCACCGCCAGATGGCGCTTTTTTCTTTGGCGTTTAAAAACGCCAACCGGAAATGCGAGGAGGATTAGTCGAACGTTTGTTTGGATTATTGTCTAAGCATACGGAAAACGAAGAAACGCAAGACAATGAACGTTCGGCTGGAAGTTGTCTGCGAATGAGACACGTAATGTGAAAGTCACTTTCACTTCATCGCTTCGCATACGTTCCTCGCGTTCTTGTCTCGCTCCAGTATGCCACTTGCGAGCGCGAGTGCGAGAAGAAGAAGAGGAGTCGCTGTGGTGGATATGTAACAGCAGGAAGTGACCGATTCATCCCACATTTTCAATTTTTGTTTTATTCGCGCTTCGGCGTTTTTTACGAGTAGGAAACGCAGATGATGATGAAGAGGTCGATTGTTTACGTATTGCCATAAATCGTATCTGTTCGAGCGTCGAGATGAAATGCAATGAGAGAAGCGTGTATTAGATTCACTTGTTTTAGATGAATGCATCATCAATTCTTGCGTATCAGATGCGCTTTCTAGGCGATTGTGTGTGCAGCACGACTTTATTGGTATTGGCGCGACGCGGGCGCGCACACATACGCGAGCATTTGAACCAGGAAGTGATGCGTTGTGCGCTCGCTCAACTTAAGTAGGATGACATTTTTCTGCGCGAAGCACGCGTGCGCAGAAAGCTCGCTCGTGTTGCGTATGCGGTTCAAGGAAGAGATGCGTTTTCGCCTTTTTCTCAACTTGTTGAACTAGAAAAAAATGTATGATTAATGACACATTTTCGATAATTCGTATCATGACAATACACGTATTTTTAGTGTATGACTCGTTATTTCCGGACACGTATAACGGTACCATGTTCCCAATTTCAAATATCGCTTGTCGAAAAAAAAAACAAATTAAACAACAAGATATGAAATTCGTTAGAAATGTGCATTTTCAACTGTTATATAATCGCGCATAATTAACGATGAATTCAATTCACTGCATCGAGCAATTTAGTTGCCCGGAATAACTTTATAATTTCTTGTTTCTCTTTTCGTTTTCATTTTCGTTACGCCAAGAAATTACAATGAAGTGTTATTAGAACATAAACGCTATTTCTTTATACGCCTTCTTTTTCTGGAATTGACAATTAGTTTCTTAATTGGAAACTAAAGAATTGCAATAAGTTTGTGTTATAAGAAAAGCGCAGAAAGACGTTTAACGAATTTAAGAAGTTCTTTGATTGCAATAAAAGGAAAAGTTACATGCGCAACATGCGGAAAATGACATGCAATATTACATGACATTAATTTTATAACATTTTGATGAACTATTATACAGAGTGGTGAAGAAATGCGCGACGATTAGTCTTGAAATCGAGTGGGAAAACTGATTCGGTCATAGTTTTCGTCCCTGTATTTGATTACAAGCCATTACATTGCGTTGCCGTGATGTATTACGGCAGGTCATTAACATCAGCAAACTTTCTCTACCTACACGCTTGCAATATTGTTGTACACTTTATGCACACATCTAGAAAATATTGAACTCGTATACGAATTTAGTTGGCAGTACGGAGAGCAGCGATAATTTTCTGCCTACACCAAAAGCAAGTGCAAGTGAATGCTCCTCGAGCGCCGAAAGACAAGAAGTAAGAGTGACTGGAAGAATTTAGTTGCATTGTGATATCGCATCAATGCGTGTAAGACTATAGCAACTATGAGTGAACGACTGCATAGTTATATAGCGTAGTAATAAAAAAAAATACTTTTTTCACTTTTCAACGCAATAGTTATATAAGTTTGGATTTTACTTTCCAATAATTCAACTAAATTATTCATAATACCTCCACTGTTTTTAGCATTAATGCTTAAGTAATATTTATGAAAAATTATTTTTAACCTGTTGACAGTTTATTATTTATAACAATGTAATATTTATTTTCGGGGGCGATGCATTCGCAGATCCGATAAATGACATAAACTTTTCAGATCACAGAATCAGTTTTGTTTTGATAAACTGAATAATTCACTTTTGAAACAATTGCGAATGCAACATGTTAAAGCGAATATAAATAAAAACAAAAACATTTTAAGAGTGAAATATAATAAAATCTTAGTGCAGAAAAGAAGTAGCAAGTGACTAAGTAAATTATCCCATTCTTATCTTTCTATTTGCTATAAACAAAAACTATTTTTGAACGAAGCTAATTGATAAGAAAACTTTTCATAAATGAATTATCAATAGCTTGTAGCGATTTGTGGTCGCTACATCGACATACCGTATTTCCCGCGTCTTATACTTCAGGAAATGCGATTTTTAAAATGGGTCGCTATACCCAAAGGTGAACGTTACAACCGATATAACTTTATAATTTCCTAGAGACTTCAACGAGTGTTTACTACAATGAGAACGTCGTTATAACCGGAAAATGAATACAAGAATAATCCATTACTTCTATGAATGCAAATTGAAACATATTTGACGTTTGAATAAATGATAAGTATTAGTATTAGATTGAATGCAGCTAGCAATCGTTGCGTTTTACAGGCATGGTTGTAAATATATAAAGTTCATTTTATTAAGGTCAACTGCATAATGTCCAAGGATGTCTCATTGAGAGGAGAACATCGGTGTGCATTTGTGAAAAATCATTAATGAACTATGTGCTTTTACTCGCTGCTTAGTTTTTACATTCAGGCACGAACCGCTCGCGATAATTTGATTGGAAAACCATACTTTTCCATTTATTTACCGAACATGCAAACTTCTGTTTGACTTAAGTCAACTAAGCAGTAGTGGGACAACAGAAATTTGTTCATCTCTCCTCGCGCAATTCAAATGCGCGCGCGCGCGTGCACAGCAAAACAACCATCGTCCACGTCCATTGCGTTGTTGTTACTCACGCTGAGCACGCTGCACAGTGGGCCAGCGATGTTCACTGTCGATAAATTTCAAACGCATGTTCTGGAAAATTTTTTTTTTGCAATCGATAGAGTATTAGTTATAGTATATGAATCAAAAAGAATGATTCC